>JAKUCV010005445.1:0-28630 GCA_028386065.3 Turnera subulata
TGGGCCTAACACAAACCCGAACCTGCCTGCTTTGGCACCGAACCATGTATTTGAATTTTTTGAACGTTGAAGCTACCCCAGCTTCTAGTTGGCCATATATACCCCTGATTTCTTCTGTTTCTTTCTCATTCTTCTTCTTCTTATTTTAAAAATTTATTTTTTACAGCCTTCATCCTTTAATTATAAGCATAACGAACAACGGGTTAAACCACCGTGCAAAGTGATTAATCAGAAGGCACGTTAGGCACAAGGTGTTTTGACACACCCTAATGCACAAAGTGTCACACAATTACTCTGTCATTTCTTTTCCAAAAAAAAAAATTTATAGTTATAGCCGAGTGGTTAGTTATGTCTTTTCCATTTCTTCTCTCAGATTGAAACTTTATATATTTTAGAAAAACGGATAAATTTTTTTGCTTATAGCCGATGATGAAGGATTTCTTGTGTGGTGACTTAATCTCTACATTTGTTTATTATTAGAAACTCACATGAATTGACATTTGGCAAATTACTTGTGAGTCCAGTATATTTCTACAAAATTCAACTAGGACTTAAGAATATTGTCATCGCGATAAAAAAAAAATATGTAATTAAGAGATCGCCATCACGATTCATTTATATACAGGGCGGATGTATATTGATAAAAGAATTTGTTGTCTCAACCTACTCATTAAAAATAGGGATGTTAACATAACGATGCTGTTAGTATATGGTGCTATATTCTCTTTGTCACTACTCTATTTAAGAAGACAAAAATAATTGAAATTATAAACATTCACTGATGATCTGATATATATGGTCCATCATCCATGGACCTACGGCTATGTTTGGTATCACTTAGAATCGGAATAGAAACGGAATCCTAATCATTTTGTTGTTTGATATCACATAGAATCGGAATAGAAACGGTATTTGAATAATTTTTTTATTTGGTTGGTAATAATTTAAGACATAAGTACTAAAGTGATAATAATCTAAAACATAAATTCTAAAGAGAGGTTGTTTATGGTGAAACAAAATGGAATAGGATTCAAAATCCTTCTATTGCAAAAAAAGGCTCTTTTAGAGAGAGAGGCTCTGAGAAGGGTAGAGGAAAAAAAAAAAAAAAGAGAACATGTTAAAAATGTCCCGGGGAACCATGAACAGGACAAAGAGAGAAAACAACAGAGAAAGAGAACGCTCCAGATCACGTGAACGAGCCCCTATTCCTCAACAATCTCGTGGACGTGGGCGCCCTCGGAACAACCAGGAAGAGGAACTGAGTGAAGAACAGGGGACTGAGGACCTGCTGAACCCGCCCGATGAAGATCCCAACACAACGAAAGTGAAACTCAAGGAGACACTGGTATCAACTGAGCCCCTCTTGGATGATGTGGATATGGAGGAGCTCAAGATCAGTTACAAAGACATGCTAGCTGCGGGTCCAACTGGATTTCAGGGAGAGGAGCAATGGGAGGAAGACGAAGAGGCAGAGTATAAGGAGGGGGACATCATAGTGTATGAGGAAGCTGGAGGCACTGTAGTGGAACTCTCTGAAGCCTTCAAGACCAGAATGAATAAACCTTGGAGCACTGCGGTGGTGGTGAAACTCTTGGGTAGACCCATTGAATACCGGATTCTGAGAGATAAAATACAGAGTATGTGGAACCCAACTGGTGCTTTCAAAATCGTAGATCTGGCAAACAACTTCTATATTGTTAGATTCAAAAGGGAGGTTGATTTCCACAAAGTGTTGTTTGGGGGTCCCTGGATGATTTTTAACCATGTGCTGTCTATTCAGCCATGGTCACCGGACTTTAGAGCTACCAAAGGAACAATCGACACAGCCGGTGTCTGGGTTCAATTCCCGGACATCCCGCCCAACTGGTATCATTCTCGCCTTCTCACGACCTTGGGGAATTTGGTGGGCAGGACCATGAAGGTCGATATCCACACATCTACCTCCTCCTGTGGCAAATTTGCAAAAGTGGCTGTTGCAATGGATCTAACAAAACCACTAAAGGGCAGAATTAAGCTAGAGGGGGAAATTATTAAAGTCATCTACGAAGGACTACCCAACGTGTGCTACTCTTGTGGTAGGATTAATCACGCTACAAAAACATGCCCATCAACGAATCAAGTGGAAAGAGAGTCAGATAAAGGCAAGGGAAGTGAAGAGGGTGCAAGTTCATCCAACAATCTGGCAATGGAATCTCGGCCAGTTCAAGTACAGGCAACGGAAGAGGAGAAGGAGTGGGGCGAATGGACACACGTCACCTCACGAGCGCGTCGACCTGGTAGGCGGAACACGGAGAAAGCACAGACCACCACCTTGACGGGACCCACTCTGCAAGTAGGGGGAAAGTTTGCTGCCTTGGTGGGAAACGTTGAGGGAACCCACACCGAGAGGGAAGACAAAGGAGACCACCATGAGGACACCACACCCACACACTGTAACCTTAGAGGCTTAGTGAAACCCACTTCACTTAGGCAAACCCAGCTAGCTCACAAGCCCACCACATCTAGCCCACGTACCCCCCTTCGAAACATCTCCAACCAGAAACCTACTCATGTCCTACCCAAGATCAATCCTGGCCCCTAAACCAAAAAGCCCAATAACGAACGACCCAGAGAGACTAACCATAAGACCCAAACCACCAGTAACCCACAAAGACCTCCCCCGACCAATAAGCATTCAGTTACTATCCTGTCGGAATCCGACCACAACACCGTGGTGATTCCTACCTCCTCTCATCAACACATACCAACCCATGCATCTATAATCGCTAACAGTGGTACGACACCCCAAACTCCCAACCAGAACCATCCCTCTGAACCTCCAGATCCTCTTCTATCCAGCCAACCCCCTCCTGACGGTACTGCTGCTGTCGCAGGAGCAAGCAGGGCAGAAGATCGATTGATAGTTGTTGATACACCTATGGATGATGCTGATAGCTTCTTGAAGGAAAGTAATCCCAGTCAAGGGACATGAGACAGGGAGGAGGATGCAACCTCTACCTTTCAAACTATTTGATACCCGTTATCGGAGGTAAACCTGCCAATCCAAAATTTGCCTTAATGTTATCAGTACTTACTTGGAACTGCCAGAGGGCAGGAAAACAACGGTTTAAAAATGCCTGTAAAGAACTATGTCAAGAACATAGACCCGATATTGTTGTTGTAGTAGAACCGAGGATTAGTGGTCGTAAGGCGGCAAGGAAAATCAGGACATTGGGATATTCTAACTCTCATAGAGTCGATGCCCGCGGCTTTTCCGGTGGAATCTGGGTACTGTGGCAGGATGATAGACTTGAAGTGGAGGTTGAAGCCACCCACACACAGTTCATTCATCTAAAAGTGAGGAAAGAAGACACCGTGATATATGTCACTGCAGTGTATGGGGCACCACAGAAAAGATGGAGACAGTTCCTGTGGCGCAATATTGAGGCATTAGCACAGAGGGTTGCGAGTCCGTGGTTCCTTATCGGAGACTTCAATGCCATACTTGATGGATTAGAGCGACAGGACAGTAGGGGGAGAAATGGTGCTGCAAATAAAGCCATCTCTGACTGTGTATTTCATGCAAAACTACATGACATAGGTTTTGAAGGAGCGAAGTTCACATGGAAGAGTGGTGAAAAGTACGCCCGTCTGGACAGAGTGTTAAGCAACGCAGAGGGACTGGTGAAGTATCCTTTGGCCTCAGTCAAACATCTGCCCAGAATCTACTCTAATCATAACCCGATATTACTTAGCCTGAAGGGCGGACAACCCAATCAAATCCCGGCTAAGCCATTCAAGTTTTTAGCTGCCTGGCTGATGCACGAGGGCTTTGAGGACTTCATGCAGAATGAATGGGATGGATCCCGTGAACTTCCTAAAGCTCTGAAATTGTTTGTCGACAAGGTGCAACAATGGAATCGCAGTACCTTTGGCAATATTCATATCAGAAAACGGAAACTTCTGGCTAGAATTGGGGGCATTCAAAGGACACTGGAAAAATATCCATCCTCCTTCCTTTCTCAACTCGAGGTGGATTTGAGAATGGAATTGGACAGTGTTTTGATGCAAGAAGAAGTACTATGGGCCCAAAAGTCGCGATGTAAGTGGATCCAAGCGGGTGGTAAAAACACTTCCTATTTCCACAATCTAGCTATGGGGAGGAAAAAGAGGAACACTATCAAGGAACTAAGAGATGATCAAGGCGAATGGCAGAATGATCAGCAACTTCTAAAGAATATAGCCACTAACTATTTCCGTCAATTATTCCGAGAGGAGACGTATGCGAGTACAACCAGACTGCCCAGTGGCCGATTCCCTATCATTTCCCGTGCAAGGTGGAGGGGTTTAAGTGAAGCAATTAGACCCGAAGAAATTAAAAAAGTGTATTTCAGATGTCCCCGTTAAAGGTACCAGGACCAGACGGCCTAAATGCCTTATTCTACCAATTCTAATGGAGCAAAGTGGAAGGTTGTTGTTTGCAATTTGTTAAGAAGGCAGTGGAGGAGGGGCGATGGAACAAGACTGTCAATCAAACCCTAATCTGCCTGATATTGAAAATTACCAAACCTGAGAGCATCACACAATTTCGCCCAATAGGATTGTGTAATGTCAATTACAAGATCATCTCCAAAGTAATTGTCAACAGAATCAAGCCCTACCTCCCTGAATTAATAGCTCCTTATCAGAAAAGCTTTGTCCGTGGAAGACAAATAGTGGATAATATCGTATTGGTCCAAGAAGTCATTCATAGCATGAGGAAAAAGAAGGGCCAAGAAGGGACCATGGCAATTAAGGTAGACTTAGAGAAAGCCTATGATAGACTCAGGTGGGAGTTTATAGAGGAGACTCTCGTGGATGTGGGTTTACCAGATTGTCTGCGGAGAGCAATTATGATGTGCCTTACAATTTCCAGCCTTCAAGTGATTTGGAATAATGTTGTGGGGGATGAGTTCAAACCAACTCGAGGCATAAGACAAGGCGACCCTCTCTCTCCATACATTTTTGTGTTATGTGTGGAGAAGTTGGGTCATCTAATCCAAGCCAGAGTAGACAGTAATCAGTGGGAAGCAATTGAACTCAGCAGAGAGGGACCCAAACTTTCTCATCTGTTCTTCGCAGATGACCTAGTACTATTTGCGACTGCAAACATGGAGTAGGTAAGGGTCATCAAAGAATGTTTAGAGGAATTTTGTGGGGCCTCAGGTCAAAAAGTAAGCAACCAAAAAACAAGAATCTTTGTGTCCAAGAATATCAACAGGAGAAGAGCCAAGCAACTTAGCAAAGCCTCATGATTCAAGCTCACAAATGATTTGGAACGGTACCTTGGGGTCCTTCTGATTCATAAACGAGTTACCCGCAAGACCTATAACTATTTGATTGAGAAAGCGCAACAGAGATTATCTGGTTAGAGGGTCAACCAGCTTTCACTAGCGGGGCGAGTAACACTTACCAAATCAGTCCTCTCGACATTACCCATCTACACCATGCAGCAGTGAGAATCCCAAGGGGAGTTTGCGATAATTTGGATGGTATTGTTTGAAAATTTGTTTGGGGGGTGATAATCATCACCAAAAATTACACCTAGTCAACTGGGACACTATTTGCCAACCAAAGCAGTGTGGAGGGTTGGGACTAAGAAAAATGAGAACAGTGAATGATGCCATGATCATGAAGATGGCGTGGAGAATGGTTTCGTCCCCTGAAGCACTATGGTCTCGGGTTCTTAGAGCAAAGTACCTAAAAACTGAAGAACAACTGCCTAGAGAGGTGAAGCCAAAAAATGGATCTACACTATGGCATGCAATCTGCAACATCTGGCCAGAATTCTGTGACTTAGTTGGATGGGCAATTGCTGATGGCACAACCAAAAAATTCTGGCAAGACATCTGGCTTGAACCCCACACAAGACTAATTGACCAAGTATGCCAACCTCTCTCCCTAGAAGCAAAGACCAAGCTGGTGGTCGAAATGCTTAATGAACTTGGAGAATGGGACTGGACCAATATTAAACCATTCTTGCCGGAGGAAGAATGGAAAAAACTATGGGCCATTTTACCGCCTCGTGAGGGTAGGGGTCCAGACAAGATGAAATGGATGTTAGAACATAGAGGATCCTTTTCCGTGCGCTCAGCCTACATGGCGAGGGAAGAACAAAATTGGGAAAAGGAAGATAATTTATGGAAAAAGGTATGGAAGTGGAAGGGCCCTCACAGAGTGGCGTCATTCATGTGGCTTCTCAACCAAGATAAACTACTTACCAACCAGGCAAGGGTAAGATGACACATTGCCACTGATGAACTATGCCCCCGATGTCGAGTTGAAGTGGAGTCAAGCCTTCACATGGCTCGCGACTGTTTCTTTGCCAGAAACATTTGGAAGGACTTGATTCTTGTTGACTATCAACAGGACTTCTTTGACGAGGAGGATCTGCGAGTGTGGATTGAAAGATGCATGGGAGCTATAGGCAACCAGGTCATAAAGATTGATGATTGGCAACTACTATTTCCAATAACCTGTTGGAAATTATGGCAATGGAGAAACCAGCTTGTTTTTGTGGAAGATCATGAAGTCATGACACAACCGGTGCGAGCAATTCGCATCTATGTAGAGGAGGTTAAGCATAGCTGCTACTGGGTGCCAACTCTTACAAGCCGATGAATACTCAAAATATTTTGGAAGACTGGAAACCACCACCACTGGGATGGTGGAAACTAAATGCTGATGGATCGGCCACGCAGCCGGATAACACAGCATCAGCAGGTGGTTTAATCAGAGATCATGAAGCTAGATGGATCACTGGTTTTGGTCTCAATCTGGGCACTTGTGTTCCTATTAAGGCTGAGTTATGGGGAATCTTTTTTGGTATGAACTTAGCATGGGATTTGAATTGTAAAAATCTGATGGTGGAAACAGATGCAAGTGCAATTGTGGAATGGTTGTCCAAGGCCCCAGACCCCGATATGGAATTGGATGACATTGTCCGGGAAATAAGGCAACTCATGGCGAGAGACTGGAATGTTAGCATTTCGTATGTCCACAGAGCTTCCAACACTATAGCGGATGCACTAGCTGGCCTAGCTCATACTTTTGATTTTGGCTCTGTTATTTTGGAAACACCACCCGAAAGTATAGTTTCTCTGATTCAAAGGGACAGAGAGGGATGCGATTCCTGCAGTCCCATGGCATTGTAATAGTTTGTTATTAATGTAATTTCATTCCTGATAAAAAAAAATAGAATAGGAACCTCATTCCTATTCCCATTTCCCATTCCTGTACCAAACATAGCCACTTAAATGATTGATTCATGATTGATTGGTGGAAGAAATAGGACATACAAAATGAAGTTTGCTTACAGTTTTCCGTTTGAAATGTTTTGGATGTGAATGTGGCATGAATCCACTTAAATGTATTCGGATTTGGACCTCTTTAGCAGCCACACGGAAATAGCCTCATCCGCAGCGAAACTCAACTTGTTAATCAAGTTTGCATAAAAAAAGAAAAAACTTGTTAATCAAGCACCGTCATCCACTACACCCAACCCAATGACCCATTGCAGTTCAGGTAATCAGTAGTCAAACGAGTTTGAATATCCTTGGTTGGATTCATTGGACGCATATGAACGACAATGTCACGCTTCTTACTTGAAACCCAAGTTTAATTAACATTGGCATTTGGTAAACTTGATGTGATGATGTCTATATATGAAGACTATAAGATGATTGAGCAGGTATAGGTAACCGTCTTCAACAACCAGTTCCACCATGTGAAAATTACACTTTGCCTAACGATTGGGGGCCGTTTCTCCAAGTAAAATAATGGAATTATAATGGTCTGTTTTTGTTTCAACTTTTTACTTGCTTATGATAGTGCTGGTAGGATAGACTGATATTAGCGTGTGATATTTCTTGGCTTTGAAACATAAGTATATATTTCTGGCTCGACATCTGTAATCCACCACTTTTTTTTTTAATTGAACTTGGCAAAAGTTATTCATAGTTTGGAATTTAAAACTCAGAAGTGTCGACCTAGGATGTTGTTGTGCTTAATTATTCCGGGACAGTTTATTATTATATAAACTAGGAAAAAGGAGAATTATAATATTGCTCATGAAATTATTTGGGAGGTGAGGTTGGCACTATCCTTATCTTGGGTATTACTTCGATTAAGATTTTATTATTTTACAGATATGGGTTCTAACGGTTTGACATTGAAGCATCCTAACTCTGCGTAATTCGAACTCGAGAAGCGACTTCTTTTGGTCTAAATTGAGATGGTCCTCAAGAATAAAACCTTTCTCTTTCTTTCTAATATTGATACCAAGTTATATTTAGTATCTCTCACCATTTCACATATCATTATCATCCCCGATTAATTAATCCTTATAGAATGTAAAACCATGATTTCTGGAAAACCTATTATGTAGTTGGTTACAAACATGAGCTCTTGCTCGATTGATATATATTAGTGGGTTGAGGGAAACATCTCCCCCAGCCGGTGTATGGCAAAGTATGATAATAAAAAAAAGAAAAGAAAAGGTGAGCAATCTGTAAATCATGTGAAGATAACCGTTCATGGCAGGTGCCAAATTTACTGAGGTAGAGAGGGAATTGATTATCAAGAGACCAAAAAGGCAAAAAATAAAGAAAAATGTTGTTCTCCTTTTATCGTGACCACTGACCAGCAAGGCGAACTCACGGCTTTGTATTGATGGTAACAGGCACGAGATGTGTCCAAACTCAAAACAAAAAGGTTTTGAGAGGTAACCTCGAATTACTTTTCCTTTCTCGGCTTAGTAGTAGTACTAGTTGATTAAGGAAAATTTCCTTAATTGGGATTGGAGTGGTAGTTGTTGTATTTGTCCACTAGTTGTACTTGTACCAAACAAAAAGTTTGTGCTTGGAAGGATTTGGATCTCCCCCAAGTACGATTAGTACCGGGATTTATGTCTTTCATTCAATTTGTTATCTACCGAAGTGGAAAATATCAAATATGACCCATAAACTATTTTCCAGAAACCCTTTGAAAGGATTTCACAATCTTGCCGGTGCCGGCATTCTTAATGTTACGTTATTGACGGAGCAAACAAGCTTAATCTGCCAAGTTGTGATAGCTATATGAGCCACCACTAAATTTGAGAAAATAAAAAGGACCCACTAAATTGAAACTTTGAATGCAGGCCTAGAGGAAAAAATGTAAAAGAAATTAAATTCAAATGGCACCAGCTAAAAAACAAAGAACGTCAATGAAAATTGGACAAAACCCACCGCCCACAGGCACAGAACAATTTTTTTTAAAAAAAGAAGCAGGAGAAGACTGTTACTGTTACCCCTTTTTGAATAAAATTTTGAAATCCATTGGAGGGATTTCCATTAATTCATTTAGAAAACCACGTCGACATCACAATTGATCAATGAAAAGGTTTAGTTGCCAAAAATAAATAGACCCTTCTCCATCTACAATCCTCTACATTGCCATGTGTCTCCAAAATCTGAACAATTGTACTACTCTCAAATTTTCACCTGCAATTTAGACTCAACCCATAAAAAAGGCAGTTTCGAAAAATTTACTTTCCAAAAACCCGGCTTTTAATCATAAACTGTCTCCCGATCAAAAAATCATAAACTGTCTGCACCAAGAACATAATTATTTGTCTCCTACTAAGAGATCAACAAATAAGTAGATTAGACTGCTATTGATGGCTCTAATCTACTGGTAATTACTGGTAGTAGACTAACTGATTACTAACTAGATCTCCCTTATTATTAGCTTAAAAAAGCTGAGACCAGCTCAGGCACTTTTAAAGTAGATCCTACACCATAAGCAACACTCAACTAACTAACAAACGTCACTTTAAAACTTAAAACATAGTACAAAACTACACGGGCAGTGAAATAATAGTTAATTAATTTGGGTCATTTGAATTGAAAGCCAAAGCACCTTAGGTCCGGAGCCAGGCTCGGATATGTAGCAACAGAGTATAAAGCAGAGAGACAGAGAAAAGAGTAAAGAGAAGAGAGAAATAGAAAGTGTAGTAGTAGAAGAACAAAAAGGAAAAAAAAGAAAAGAAAAAGAAAAAAGAAAGAGCTAAAGCTCAAGGTGGTGTGTGTGAGTGAATGTGAGAGCATGTATTAGTTGTAGTAGTAGTATCATCAAAGTAACCTCACCTACACACTAAACGCACTACACTCCTCTCATAGAAATATCAGACCATAACCACCACCTCCTCCTCCACTTCTTCTCCTTTTTTTCTCTGTATCGTCCTTTTCTCCCTCCGATCTAACGTCGTTTTTCTTTCAGTTATTGTTTTTCCTTATTTATCAATCGAAGCAACCTTAGCGGATTGCACATTTGTGTGTGTCTATATACTCTCTCCGGTTTTGATGGTGGAAGAACAGTGAAGAAGAAGAGAGAATTGTGTTTGTCGTTTGGTGGGGGAGAGGAAATGGCGGGGGACGGAGAAGGAGGAGGAGGAGCATTGTCGTTTTCGGTGGCCTCGGTTGTGGAAGATGTCCTACAACAACACGGCAATAGGCTCAAAGACCTTGATCTAGAGTCCAGAAAAGCCGAAGAAGCCGGTATTTTATTTTATTTTTTTCATTTTTCTCTTCCTTTTTGTTTTTGATCGGCAGTTAAGAGACGGTTAATTTTTTTTTGTTGTTTTTACAGCATCTAGAAGATACGAAGCGGCGGGTTGGTTGAGGAAAACGGTGGGGGTGGTTGCAGCTAAAGACTTGCCGGCGGAGCCGTCGGAGGAGGAGTTCAGGCTTGGGTTGAGGAGTGGGATTATCCTCTGCAATGCTATCAATAAAGTACACCCAGGAGCTGTGCCTAAGGTGAATCATCATTATCATCATCTCCTTCCAGTAGTACTACTCTTGATTCTTTCGTCATCGGTAATTTTGATTGCCCGGTGAATACTAACGGTCATGTGTTACTGTTTTTTCTTTTTGTTTTCAAAAAATTTAAATTTTTATAGGTGGTTGAGAGCCCATGTGATGCAGCTCTGATTCCGGACGGAGCAGCATTGTCGGCATTCCAGTATTTTGAGAATGTGAGGAATTTCCTTGTAGCAGTGCAGGAGATGGGGATTCCTACTTTTGAAGCATCTGATCTGGAACAGGTGTGTAATATGTTGTGTTAATATGGGCAAGAAGATTTCTTTTTTCTCTTTTCCGCTACTTCTGTGCAATTGGTGGTGGTTTAATTGTGCAATTGGGATTTTTCAGGGAGGGAAATCTGCAAGGATAGTGAACAGTGTTTTGGCTCTTAAATCCTATGGTGAGTGGAAACAGGCGGGCGGGAATGGAGTATGGAAGTTTGGTGGAAATGTGAAGCCTTCTGCTGTGGTATCAGCAAAAACTTTTGTGAGGAAAAATTCTGAGCCATTCACAAATTCCTTGTCTAGGAATTTGTCTTTGAACGAGAAATCTCTGAATACTATAGCAACTGAACTTGAGACTAATAAAATGGTTGGCAAGCTTAACTTTACATCTAAATTTTGCAACTTTGTTTGCTCTGCATTTGCTGGGATTTAACTTCATGGTTTTATGGCTTTTTTGGACTTTATTAATAGCAGCCTAATTCTGGTTCATTAAGTATGCTTGTGCGTGCGGTTTTGTTGGACAAGAAGCCTGAAGAAGTTCCCACGGTAAGAATCTTCAATCAGTTGAGAAATGATTTAACTTTATGGGATTAATTTGTGTCCTGTATTGTGGCGGATGTACATATCCTCTGCAAAAACATTACTTTTCCTCTGCAAAAACATTAGTTGATGAGGTAACAAGCTGTCCCATGTTTTTCAGTGTTTCGAGAGAAGTATCTTTATCCAGAATCAGTTCCGAACTTATTAAACTCTAATATCACCTTCAACTACGATTCTGAAATGCCACTCTTGCTATTGATTTTAAGGGGAAAAAAAAAACAAAAAAAACCAATACTGTGGCTGACTCTTATACTGCCTGTTTCCTGCAATAGTTGGTGGAATCGGTGCTAAATAAAGTTGTAGAGGAGTTTGAGCATCGCATTGCAAGCCAATATGATCTGGTATGGTAAATCATCATGGTCTTAGTTCACCTGTTCATAAATTGAATAAGTTTCTTTTCAACTTATCTAACCATTTATTTGTTTTTTATGTGTACACTGGTAAATATAGATGAAGACAACTGGTAAAGACACCTCTGTTTCTCAAGGAAACAAGTTTGTCGTGAAATCTGCATCAGTTGTTAAAAAGGTAACCCCAAAAAGTGTTAAGATGGTGAACCATTTTGGAAAGCTTCTATGTCTCTAATCTGTTATACACTGCTAAATCATGTAGAATGAAGACAAAATGGTCACTTTGATGAAGAAAGAGGAATGTTCTTATAGAAACCACGTTGCGAATGAAGAACTCAAAAATAAAACCCTCAAACACCAAATGATTTTTGATGAACAACAAAGAGATATTGAGGTATGAGTAGCTGCAATTATTCTCTTTTTGTCATTTGCTTTTGCGGATCAGAGTGGTTTTGCTGATATGTATTTTGGATACAGGAATTAAGGCAAACAATTCATACAGCAAAAGCTGGTATGCAGATTATGCAAATGAAATTTCATGAAGAGTTCAGTAATCTTGGTAGGTATTGAATTCTAATGAATTTCCATCTTCTGAGTCATATAAATAGATTGGTTTGTTTCAGAACATTTTAAGGTCTGAGTTCACCTCTTCCTTCTTAGGCATGCACGTTCATGGTTTAGCTCGTGCTGCTTCTAGTTACCATAAGGTTCTAGAAGAAAATCGCAAGCTATATAATCAAGTGCAAGATCTCAAGGGTGAGTTACTGCATAGAAAAGTGTGGATATAGTGTTTGTCCATCTAATGCATTGAACTAAAGCCTTTAGATTTGCTTCAACAGGAAGTATTCGAGTTTATTGCCGAGTTCGACCATTTTTATCTGGACAACCAAACTATTTGAGTACTGTAAATAACATAGAGGAAGGAGACATTACTATTAACACCCCATCAAGACATGGGAAAGGAAGCAAATCTTTCAAGTTCAATAAAGTCTTTGGACCATCTGCAACTCAAGGTTGATATCCCTCCCATTTCAGTTTGTTTGGATTGACACAGCTGATTGTAGTTTTTAAATGCTTATGTCCATGAATTGCAGCGGAGGTGTTCTCTGATATGCAGCCACTCGTACGTTCTGTTCTTGATGGATACAACGTATGCATATTTGCATATGGCCAAACGGGATCAGGAAAAACTTATACCATGGTAAAGCAAGAAGCAATATATTTTTTAACAACCAATGAAGAATCATTAACCAACCAAGATTAGGGAGGAATCCCTAATACTAAAGAAACATCTTGGACCACAAAATAGCTCCTACTAAAAGTTGGCTAACTTCTTTTTTGTTCATTTTTTCAGACAGGACCGAAGGAACTTACTGAGAAAAGCTTGGGTGTAAATTACAGAGCATTGAGCGATTTGTTTCTCCTAGCAGATCAAAGGAAGGATACATTTTGCTACAATGTAGCAGTACAGATGATCGAGATTTACAACGAGCAAGTCAGGGATCTCCTTGTTACTGACGGAAGTAACAAAAGATATCCTTTATTATAGCTTATTTATGGTTATTTGCTAGTCCGTAAACTGGATTTCATTTTAATCTACTCTTAATACCAATACTAAGAACCATGTAGCATTAATTACTAGAACAGGCTGTTTAAATTTTAATGTTTGTGTGCAACTTAAGACTCCAATTGGCAACGCTTAACTCGGTCGACACATTAGAAATCCGGAACAGTTCTCAGACAGGTCTGAATGTACCGGATGCAAACCTTTTCCCTGTCTCATCAACATCTGATGTTATTGATTTGATGAATCTTGGGCAGAAGAACCGTGCAGTCGGTTCAACAGCATTAAATGACCGTAGCAGTCGCTCACATAGGTCAGATTTTAGTTCTGTGTATATTGTCTTTTCCTTGTTTCCATAGCGACAAGTTGATGTTAACCTATTTGTTTTTGTGATACTGTAGTTGCTTGACTGTTCATGTTCAAGGAAGAGATCTGACATCTGGAACAGTTCTTCGTGGTTGTATGCATCTGGTTGATTTAGCGGGGAGTGAGAGGGTAGACAAATCCGAAGTCACAGGAGATAGATTAAAGGAAGCCCAGCATATTAATAGATCTCTCTCTGCTTTGGGTGATGTGATCGCTTCTCTTGCGCAAAAGAATCCGCATGTCCCTTACAGAAACAGCAAGCTTACACAACTCCTCCAAGACTCACTAGGTAAGCCTGAGAAACTCATTTTTGATTTTCATGTCTCTGTGCATTATATCTTCCAAGGAAATGATTAATGTTTTGGGTTCAGGTGGGCAAGCCAAGACGTTAATGTTTGTTCACATAAGTCCTGAGCCTGAAGCTTTAGGGGAAACAGTAAGCACACTTAAATTTGCGGAGAGGGTAGCCACAGTTGAACTTGGTGCAGCCAGAGTCAATAAAGACAACACAGATGTTAAAGAGCTCAAAGAACAAGTAATTATGTTTTGCTTGTTCCTTTTATATACTTCTCTTCTTGGAAAGCTGCCATGGTTTGTTATTCAGTATATTTCGTGTGAAACATTCAAAAAAAATTTCAGATTGCAAGCTTGAAGGCAGCATTAGCAAGGAAAGAATCAGAAACAGTTGAACATTCTGTTTCTACCAACTCTGGGAAGCATAGAAGAAAAGAAAGTGAGTCCTCACCATACAACCAGCTTGGTGATATGAATGGTAGCAATATCTTCCGTCAACCAATGGGTGAGGTGGGCAACATAGAGGTAAACCTTATGTTCCCAACCTGATTAACTTGTACATTCATTCGTTAACAACTTCCAGTTTCTTACAAGTCTGCCATTATTTCGTATCACTTGGTATATTTCTTATCGGCAATGTTCACTAGTGCTACAACTTGTTACAACCTTGGAATAAGAATTTGGCACTTTCTGCTCTCAATTCTATATCCAATTTGGAAGGGATAGTGGTAATGATAGTTTGGCCAAAGGATCAGCGGATTATTATTATTATTTGACAGCCGATCGGCAATAAATCCATGGCTTTTTTCAAATAAGAATGCTCAAAAGTAGGATTCTTCATTGTTCATTGCTCATTTCGTCTCGCTAAGCCTAAAACTATATGAATATCAGTACTAGGTCTCATTTTTTTGTCTCAGAGAACTGTATCTTATTCAAGTTATTAATGCTATAGATTGTCTTATGCATTTTCTGCAGGTTCAAACAAACTCTACACTCAGGCAGAAGAAGCCAAGTTTTGATCTGGATGAACTGCTTGCAAATTCACCTCCATGGCCGCCAGTTATTAGTCCCAGCCAAAATTATGCCGAGGACGAGAAAGAAGTGGCCTCAGGTGAGTGGGTGGATAAGGTCATGGTGAATAAGCAAGACGCTGTGAGCAGAGTTGACAACTCTCTCGGCTGTTGGGAAGCAGAAAATGGCCATCTCCCTGAAGCATTTTACCAGAAATATCTCTCGGAATCGTCCAAAATTTACTCAGAACAATCTTTTAACATGTTCATGGGTAACAACCGGTTCAACATGGCTACTACTGAAGAGATGGATGACCTGGATGTTGCTACCAGTGATTCATCAGAACCAGATTTGCTGTGGCAATTCAATCAATCCAAACTCGGCAGTATAACAAATGGTATTGAATCAAATACCAAGAAGCCAAATTCAAAAGCAGCTAAGCATCCAGATTTGAGGTAATTAGAAGTGTGATGCTATGCATACACTTGCATGTCAAAAACTATCTTCTAAATCAATTTAAAAAGGCCCTAACACCATTTTAACTTTTGCAGCAAGAACTTAAATCCTTTGTTAAGCGGCCCTTCACCTTCCCGTAAATTAGCCAATGGAAATGGAGCTGGGGTCGCTTTACAGCGTAACAGAAGGCCGGCAGTTCTGGCAGATGGAAAACGCAAGACTGGAAATAGGAAGTAGGATATGTTGATAGCCACGTCAAGGGTGATGTTGATTTTTTTCTTTGATTTTTTATAAATATATATCTCTGATTTTTTTTTCTTCCCCCGAGAGAGACAGAAAGGTTTTATTTGGCTTTTTGTTTTTGTTGTATTGTTTATAGTATATAGTTAAACGGAGCAATAATTCCAGTTGCTTGTTGTCAATTGGTGAGCCTCCTGACTTTGCTTGGTCTTGACGAGGAATAGATTTGATTGTATATTATCAATTTATCACAATTCTTTTTATATGTGAACCAAAAAATTTGTGGTAGTTCTGATCATTGCATTTCCAGGTTGAACATATATAATAAAGTTCTCAGCTACTTGCGCTTCTAAAAAGATCATTTAATTTATTTGATATAGAGCTGTTACAACTTACAATCCACTTATTTGTTGTAACCACCTAAGCAGCTCCCCGTTCGCAGCTATTTAACTTCCTTTCTCTAGCTAGGGGAGAACAAATATCTCGAGCCGACTCTACTGACCCGACATCGACCGACGTCGGGTTGGTAGCGGTCTGTGAATAAGCCCTTTGAAGAGCAGTCGGCTCGGCTTCAAACCGCCCTGCAGGGTATGTCGGTAGGAGGGTGTGTAGGTGTCGGTCGGTAGGTCGGTAACCGTCCCGACCGCGGTTGAACCCTCGTCCCTACCCTAGATATAAATACTAACTTATACTACACCTACCTATTTCTGTCTCGATACCAGTCGCCTCCCACCTCTCTCCCTGCCACATCACCGCCTCCCATCTCTCTCCCTTTGGCCTTTGTCCCTCACTTCGTCGCCCCCAAATCGACAGTGTGTTTTCTTCCTTTCTTTCCCTTTTTTTTTGCGAATTATCCTTGGTGGGGTTGGATTGATGATAGAAGTTGGAACAAAGAAAAAGAAAGGAGTCCTCTCTCCCTCGCGCCTCCTCCTTGTCACCGTCGACCCACCGGCTGCCCACATCTTCACCAGAATTAAAATTTAGATTTTTTTTTCATTTAATTTGCTTGCTTTCCATTCTTGTTTTTTTTTCCAATGTATATAGTCGGTTCGGTATTTGCAGTATGCCGACCGAACCGAACCGATCGGTATGTCGTCGGTATTGCCTATTTTTGCCGAACCAATCGGTAGGGAGTCGGTAGGAGGTTCCCTTTGGTACCGTCGGTATGGCTAAAAATCGGCTCGGTATTACCGAACCGAGCGGTTTGCTCTCCCCTATCTCTAGCGAAAATCTTTAACCGCTATGAAATTCTGTGCCCAAAAAAAGCGGGAAAAAAATTTGAAAACAACAGGATTTAGTAGCGCGTATAGGCCCAGTAGGCCGTAATCCTCAAAGCCCATAAATGCCCATTACCCAAAGTAAAAGTAAGAGATTCGATCCAATAATTACCACAAAACAAAAGAAGCTCTTGCCAGAGCAAAAGTGAGCATCTTATTCTTTTTTTCTCCTTGATATAGCAATGCTCAGGTTTCTATGCTTCAATGACGCATGGAAATAGCTTGATTTCTGAGAAATTGATAAAATTTGACAAGGAGCTGCTGGGCATTTCACATAGTACGAATTTTGAACGTGTGAGGGTCCACAGATAACCAGTGGCGGAAGTTAGATAGCATAGAACACGCATTAGTTGTATCAAACATTAGGAGAACGTCAATAGCATCATCCAAATTGTTAGTACTTCTCCTGGCCCTTTACACATATTAATCTCTAGTCCCTGTACAGTGTACACATTAGTCATTACCTACCATGTTGAAACATAAACCCCCCCAACCATTAAATCAACGGAAGCCACATGACTCTCCTGGGACGCACCACCACAATTTTTTTCCAAAGACGCAGAATTTGTGGCGTAGCATTCTTCGGTATTTTGATCAGAGAACTCTCTCGAACCTTCTTTTTCATTACACGATCACTTTCAGCTCTTCCTTATAACACAATTGTTTTTGTCAGAGCCTCGAGTTTGCATGCACCTTCTTGCCTCAAACCCCACATGCATATGCCCTTATTAACACAACTTTTAAAGACCACCAATTTTTGAAGGCAAAAACCACTGCTAATCGAAAGCCATTTCTTTATCGCCGTTTTAATTAAGATGTCATCGTCTGATCAGGGCAGCCCCAGCCTGTGTTATTACTCGGTGTTAGGAATCGGTAAACAAGCCTCTGCTACAGAGATACGAGATGCTTACAGAAAACTTGCTCTGGTAGTATTACGATGATGCTAATCTTTCTTCCCCTTTAATTAATTGCAACTTTTGCGGTGCCAACTCATTTTATTATATATGTGCTTCTGCTTTCTCTTCTTTGATAGAAATGGCACCCTGACCGATGGATTAAAGACCCAGTAATAGCAGGACAAGCCAAGAGACGGTTTCAGCAGATTCAAGAAGCTTATTCAGGTATCTATATTGATGAGAAAAAGTGTCTGGTCCGTCGTATTTATCTGGATTGTGGCTTTCTGCTGTTTTTACGTGGCTCACGCTCACGCATTGGTGTGGGTGTGTGTATTAATTTCCAGTTTTATCAGACCAAGGGAAGAAAAGAATTTATGATGCTGGAATGTTGAGTCTTCTTGGAGAAGATGACGATGAAGTGAGTTTTTTGTTTTCTCTTTCAAAATTCTGCAGTGTGTGTATTTCTTTCTGCTCTTGGTCCTGACTCCTGAGGATTTGAATTTTTGCGGAAACTGGAAAACAGGGTTTTTGTGATTTCATGCAAGAAATGGTTGCAATGATGGAAAAAGTGAGCCCACAGGTAACTTTTTATCTACGTTACACTTTGAATGGTGAAAATTTTATCTNAAAATGTGAGGGAAGGAATAGGGTTTTGAGGATGGGTTTTTGGGTATTATCCAAAATATGTGAGGACATTTAAGTCCAAAATCTCGAGTCCACTCGCGTCTGGACTTGAGGCCACACCGTTTTGAAGGGCCTCGAGTCCACGCCCAAGTCCTCTGCTCGTGGGACTCGCGTCCGCTAGAGTCCACATGGACTTTCCCATTTTCCGCTCGCCAAACGTGGACTCGGGTCCAAGTCCACACAAGTCCGCGTGGACTTGGTCCGAGTACCACGTACCAAACGCTACCTTGGTGAATCAACTGAGGCATAAATTAAGCACCAAAAGCATAATCTATAGCCCTGGAGAGTTTGAGCATCATATTAGTAATTGGTCCCAGGCCCAGCCATCTACTACTGTTAAAGCTCTCCTTTTATGGGACATAACTAAGCCAATACAATAACGGGCCCTTCTTGTAATGGTGTACGTGCCCAAAAACAAAACAGAGAGGAGGAGCGAATGAGCGATGAAGGAAACGCCACATATTCCATATGCAGCAGTAGGTTTTCTTTTCTTTTATTTATGGTCTGGCCTTAAACTCTAACATTTTACACTGTCATCTTTTGGAAAACGACTAGTATATGCTCAAGTGCACATCAATTAGTTGATAAACCATGACACCATACGCTACTGCTACCTTAAACAGAAACGATTAGAAGAATATGCGTAAGTTTATTGCTGGTACGGAGTAACAGAGTGGTCAACTGGGTTGACATTTTCGTTACTACCGTTTTTTTACTAAGGATTGGACATCTGGACCGGCATTCCCATCAAGCACAATATTTGAAATGTTTTAGATTTTGGAATTTAAATAAAAAAAAACCTTAACAGGTAGAGCTTGGCAAAAATTTAATTTTGATTGAATTGGTCTATGTATGACTTAGTAGACTGGGTCTGAACTTCTTTTTTCAAACAGATTGTGCATTAGCGACTGAGTAAAACCGACTACAAATTAATAAAAAATGGTACACATTCAATCAACAAATTTTAAAATTTCTCAGTCCATGGAGGAATTTCTGCGGACTGTTCATGAAAACATAATATGTATATTGAAGAATAATTGTAAATCAAATGATGTGGTAGTGACTTATGCATGGCATTATAATAATGTGGTTATTAAAGCGATTAATACATCTAGTGGGTCGCAAGTTGATGTTTCTATATAATACCCTTTAGCCTTAGTCTTTTGGTATATTATTTTTTTCTCCAAGATGCAGAGTTCTTTTTTTGTGAACAAAATGTAAAGTATTCGAATGGCAGCCCATGATTCTGCATTCAAACAAGTGATATTACCCAGCGCAAGCCTGTGTCGTCCTTTGACAACCACTCTTGAAGTATCCTCAGAAAACCCCCGCATTGCTACAGTTTTTTTTCCGTTTTTAGTTTGAGTAATATTTCAGCACAAAATTTTGTACCAAAAATCTGTATAAATAGATCCGAAGAATGATGTACGTAGTTATTATCGTAAGCAGTAAAATCATTTTTTAAATTGTAATCCATACTTCTCGATTATTATTTTATTTATAAAATATTGTGCGAAAAAAATCACATAAGATTTGAACATGAATTTTTTTACTTTTTTTTTCCAACCAAGTGAAACATAATTTTTTTTTACTTTTTACTACAATTGATAAGAATGTCTGAAAAGTGACGCCTGATTCTTCAGTCAAAAAGAAAAGAAAAAGGAAAGTGCTCGATGAGATGGTAGTTGAGTTGTTCATCCTCAACTTAATAGGAGTGTTCAACTTAATGGGAGTATTTACTGAACCTCAACCAATTAAGTCAATCATCGTTGCCCATAGTTTTGATTGGCAAAGTCACATACAAGAAATTTAATTATCCACTATAATCTCTAAAATGACAGGCTTGACTTTTACGCGCAAAAAAAAAATACAGGTTTAACTTTAAAATATTTTGTACTTGTAGGAATGCCAATGTTAACCAAGCTTGGAGATTGGCTGTTGAATATAAATATATAGACGTTATAGTTACCAGGTTACAGGTCCTAAGCATTTTGGTCTGCCTTTGTCTGGGTCAGAACAGGAACGATGAAGACCAACAATATTCTATAATGGCGTATAATACCAGCAAATTTTATTTATTTTCAAAAATCCGTAACCTGTGCCTATAAATACAGTGTTGATTGTGGCCATTGGAACTCACCACTCATCACAAAGCAATTCATAATAATCTGACATCTTCTTTCAATTGCTCTTTTGTTTTTCTCAATTCTTCATTAACAATATGGGTGTCACCACCGTTACTCAAGAGTTCACCTCCTCAGTCTCTGCCTCAAAGCTGTTCAAGGGACTGGCGGTTGACTCACACAATCTACTTCCTCAAATTGCTCCTGATTCTTTGCAGAGCTATGATATTGTTGAAGGCGATGGAGGTGCTGGCACCATCAAACACTTGAAGTTCACCGTTGGTAGGTCACTACATACTCAAATAATAATACCCTTGTATCAATATGTTAACGTTATTCTAATCTCAATGAGTGGATGTTTTTTAAGAAAAAATATGTTGATGTGTTGCATTGCATAAACCTATGCAGGGGGGAAAGAGCAGAGCGTGAAGGACAGAGTTGATGTCCTTGACACTGACAACCATTATTGCAAGCACACCTACTTTGAGGGAGTGGGAGAGAAGCTTGAATCTGTTGTGTATGAGGTCAAGGTTGAGGCCTCAGGTGAGGGAAGTGTTGCCAAATTTACCAGCCATTATCACGCAAAGGATGGAGCTGATATTGATGAATTGGTCAAGTCTGGCGAAAAGAAGACTGGAGGGTTCTTCAAGCTTGTTGAGGCACATCTCTTAGCCAACCCAAGTGTCTATGCTTAAATTCTTCTTTGGTGATGGTGTTGGGGCTACCTTCTTTGGGACGTTTATCATGCATGTTTGGTTTGGCTTTTCTATTTTTTCTTTTGGGTAAAAGATCAATGGTGTGGCTTTCTTTTGTTTGTGTGTGCGCGCGAATAATATACTCTGTAATTGTCTATGGTATTGGTATATCTACGTATCTCGACAAAAAAAGAAAAGTATATCTACATATGAGTGTGCACAGGAAAAGGGAATACCTGTATTTACCAACTTGACAAAGAAATAAAACCTTGTTACCTTTGTCCATTATTGGTAAGATTATTTTGCGCAAGTGTGATTTACACAACTGGTTAATCTATTCGCAGCAATCGGAGCATTCTGCTTCTTGTGAATTCTACTTGTTTGCCTTGACTGGGACTACTTCAATCAACCACTCTCGAGTCTATCTTGTAAACTGATTAAAAAAAACGGTTCTAAGAGTGGAATAAAAGTGACTGATATCCTGCAGGTTGGAAAAGTCAAACGATTTGATGAAACCTTTCATTTTTTTTTTCTTTCCCACTGGTGGTGTCCTGGATAACAACGGCCCAGTAATCCAACTCATGGCATGATTGGAGCAATCAGTTGATCTAACCCTTGGATGAAACCTTTCTTTTAGTAATATATTTTAACATGTTCTTCAAAATAGAAAAACATATTTCTCTAATAAATTAACTAAAGCAAGCAAGATTAGTAAACTATTGAACTTGAAGCATTGAGCCTTGAATTAATGGTATTTGAGCATCGGCGACCGCGAGACCACTGGGGTCGAGTAACTTGGATGAGAAACAAATTATGGTGAACATTTTGTAAAAAAATATTTGATGCATTCAAGTGCAATGCATAAAGCAACATCTCTAGAATAGATTGCACATTTAAGAGAATAGATGCAAAATACGTCAAAAACAATTACTGCAAGCACGGTTTCATCGAAGGTGAGGGATTTGGTGATGAAATAGAGAAGAAAGAGTATGAGGTCAAGTTTGAGGCCTTAGGTGAGGGAAGGGGATAATTGCAAAGGAGGTCCTACAACATTTTTCGAAAACTCATTTGAGTCCTAAAATCGAAAAACAACTCATTCAAGTCCTATAACATTTCAAAAGAACACCTATTCAGTCTTCGTCCATGATTCCGTTAAATTTTCTGTTATCTTTAAGAACTTTTAGTCCTTATTCCCCATACTTTTCTAAAATTTTCATTTTAATCCTTTATAAAATAATAAAAAATAAGAAATGAGCGACTCGAAACACTAAATACATATTATTACATATATTAGATTTTATGATTACAAATTTAGGATAAAAAAATGAAGTAGTAAGCCAAACATACTAAATCCTAAAATCCTAAATTCTAAACCCTAAACCCTAAAATCAAAAATATCAAATTTAGAAATTCTCAACTTTATATCACAAATCTCTAAATTTTAAATCTTAAAAACCTTAAAGACTAAATCATACATCCTAAAATCCTAAACTCTAAAACCTAAAGCCTAAATTCCAATCTCTGAAAATCTTAAACCCTCATTCTTATATCTTAAACCCTAAAAATCAAAAACCTTAAACTCTAAATCAAAAAATATTAAAACACTAAATCATAAATTCTAAACCCTTAACCTTAAAATATTAAATCTTATACTCTAAACCTCAAACTCTAAACCCTAAAACTCTTAACATCATATCATAAACCGCTAAATTCTAAATCCTAAAAAAGTTAAAACCTAAATTCTAAAACTTAAATGTAACAGCTCGGGTAAAAATTTTAGATTTTTACCGGACTGTAAAAGTTGATTTACCGTGATTTAATGTTGAATTAATCTTGGGTAATTAATTCAAGGTAAATCGGGAGACGTTTTTCGAAACTGAGGGTTTTCCCGCGCTTGTGATTTTCCCGCGGATTTTTCAGAACTAAGTTGGTATTTTTCGGGTTCCGGAATTTCTCGGAAAATCACACCGGAAAATAACTAAGGAGGTATCTGTTATTTTCTGGTCCGGATCGAACCCGCCTGTATTATTGGCTAATCACATGCTGCGTAGTAAAATCACAAGATGAGCAGTAATTTACACGGTTTAAAAGGAGCAGCAGCCGGAGGAAGAAGAAGAGAAGAAAAAAAAGAAAAGGAGAGAAAAAAAAGAAAAGAAAGAGAGAAAAAGAGAGAAAAAGAAAAAGAGAGAAAAAGAGGAAAAAAAAAGAAAAAAAGAGAAGAAGAAGAAAAAGGAAAAAAAAAGGAAGAAAAATCAGAATAAAAGAAAAAGAACCAATCAGAATAAAAAGAAAAGAAAAAGAAAAGAAAAGAAAAATCTGAAAAAAATAGAAAAGAAAATCGGAAGAAAATAGAAAGAAAAAGAAAGAAATAAAAAAAAGAAGAAGGGTACTGTTCATCGTCACCCGCCTCTGGTCACTGTACACTCCGGCCTGATCCGCGCCGCCGTGCACGACACCGCCGCCACCAACCTCTGCGCCGAGCCATCGCGACCTCACCCATGCCTTCCCAGAGTTCTTACGCTGCCGGACGCTCCTGCACGAGCCGTTGACCCGGCGGAGAACCCACGGATCCGGCTTCCTTCCGCCTCCTGCTCAGCCGCCGCGACGCCGCGCCCAGCTTCCGGTCTCCTTCACGTCGCCATCGTCCGCCGCGTCTGCTTCTGTGCACGCTTCCCTCCCTCGCGCCGCCGCCGTCGTCACCAGCTGCAGCAACCCGAGGTGAGGCCGGGTTTCCGACCCGTTTGACAGGCGGGTCGCGCCTGGGTTGCGGGTTGGATTGTTTTATTTATTTATTTTTTTTAAATATATATATATATATACAATTACTGGTATTTAATTTTCAAGGAAAAAATATATATTTTTATATTTCAAAAAAAATATGGTAAATCTGTGTTATGGTTTATGATTTCGAAATATATATATACTTTAAAAAATAATTAAGTAATGTTTTAGGAAAAACTAGTATTATTTGGAAAATAAATATATACATATACCTTGAAATTAAATTCTGTAAATTTAATATATATATTATTTCGTCTGGAAAATTATGATTTTGGTATATGTATATGAATATGTATTTTAGAAATTAAAGTTAATTATATTTTGTGTTGGAAAATTAAATTGTATATGTATTTAGAAAAAGATAAATACTATATATATTCTCTGAAAATTATAAATAGGTTATTATTTTCTGGAAAATTGTAGTAATTATTATTTTAGAATATTATAGTTATTTTATGAAGATATATTTTGAAAAAGGGTTTTAATTAAAGTATGGTACCGAAATAGTATTTGGATATACGTATGGAAAAATATTTTCGATAAATGGAAATAATAAAGGATAAGTAATCGGGATGGGTAATATCGTCGTANATACAGTGTTAGTGAGTTATTTAAGTCTTCCGCTGTGCACTGTTTTTAATTATTATTGGGCCAATGGGCCAGATTTGTTATTTATGTCGTTTCACTATTTTGGCCGTTGGGCCGAGTTATTGTTTTATACACTGTATGCTTGGGCTGATTTTAGTTGGGTTGTCACAGTTCCGGCCTGTGTTTACTGTGTACGGTAAATACGGGTCGGGGCATTTCATTTTGGTAGCGGAGCGGGCGTTAGGTCTTGTCGGGCAGTCTATGTGTGTTGTTGTCTTGTTTGCATAGTTCGCTCCAGTAGTTTAATATTTTACATCATTTAGTTAGTGCATTATGGATCCAGTCAAGGGACGCCAGCTGTCGCGGAACATACACATAAGAGGTAATGATGCCAAATATGCGAAAATACAAATATTATAAATATTGCTAATATTTAGATACAAAGGGAAATATTAATATATTGATTGCGAATAGAAATATTACATTGCTAATTTATAAAAGGGGAAATAATACATGGATTTTTAATATTATATAAAAAGAAAATACAACTAACGGTTCGCAACGACGTTGACACGGAAACTGTTTGCGTCACTGTTGACGTTGACCGTGACTCTGTCGCTCCACGAGAACCACATGCCACCTCTGTCGCGCTGGCCAGGAATCTCGAACCGGTTAGCTTGAGGGAATCGAAGTGGAATCAGACCGTGATCGTCTCGCGGTTGCCACTGTGTCTCCGTCAGAAGAACCATGTTGGGCTTGTACTGGTTCTTCAAGTCCCTCAGGGTTCGCGAGAACTCTTGTGCACGTCTTGCCACTCCTCTGCAGTTCCACACCAGTAGCCGTACCTTTGGCCAGGTTGGAGGTAGCCGAGTCATTCTGGGTATGCTCTGGGCTGTCATTGAGAGCTGGTAGTAAGCACCTTGCTCCACAGTCTGGCAAGTGGACTCCAAGTTGAACTCTTGAAGCCTATCCGAGATAAAGAACATCACGGAGTTTGCTGAGCCGTAGTAGGATGTCCTCAGAGTTCCATGGTCCTCTAGGAAGAACACCTCTTCCATGGGAGTGACAAAGAACCATGACGAGTAGAGTTCGTCGACGAAGACTAGACGTGGCATTCTGCCGAGCTCGTTCGGTAGTTCTTCAGCACGCTCATTGACCATGCTGTACGCCAGACGGTTTCTCCTGCCGAGATTGGCACCTTCGACGAAGAACACTGACGAGGGAGCAGGCATCTTGATTTGGACGTGTGGGGTTTTGTTTTGAACGTGGTGTTTTCTTTTGCTTTAGCGTTTTGTTGCTTTGATTGCTTTTGGTGATTTACACCTCACCGCTCCTTCTTTTATACACTTTTGGGGAGCGTGATTACCATTTTTGATTTTCAAGATCTTGCTTTTTGAATTTTACCGTTGCTTTCATTTATTGCTTAGTTACTTCACGCGTTTTTCGGATTACCGTGCCAGAGTTTTTTTTCAGCCTTTTTCCTAACTCATGATTTTCTTTCGCTCTGGCTACCTTGTTTTTTTTCTTTTCATGGCTTTACTATATTTTCTTGCATCTTTTATCACTTGCATCCGTGACCGTTGAGGCTAGACGGATGGGACCATACCTCGAGTAGAGCGCATGTGCGACAAGCTCACAGCTGTTTGGACATCGTGGAGAGATACGAGCCTTGACAGACGTTTTGGCTTATGCGGAAATTGTGAACAAGTGGGTAACGTGTCTTTCGAGGGACACAGGACGTTCCCGTGATCATCGCCTTCCGAGTTAACGGGTATCTTTTTCACGAGGTTAACCGACGTCACCGTTAGTTGTACGGTACGTTTCGTGATTCGAGGATGTTCACGTCCGATACGAACACCGCTCATGGAAACATGTTTTGTTTTAATTTCTTTCTGTTTTGATTTTGTTAACTGAGTTTTAATTTTTGATCCCTTTATATTTGATTTTATAATCTTATGGTTGATTTTTAATCTGCCTTGACATGTTTTGTTTTCCTATTTAACACAAGATTTCTTAACACAAAAGAATTTTGATTTAAAAAGGAAATTTATTTTATTTATTTCATAAAGGTGTTACAACAGAGAAGAAGTGCTCTAAGGAGTTACTTGCTTCTCAAGGTCTTTTACAAGCTGTTGAACGTTCCTTAAGTGCGGGAACAGCTCCGCACACCAGTTCAATCTGTGCCACCGCCGAGCTGATCTTCCTCAGGGAGACGTTCAGCTGTGTCAACTTCTGTTGCGGAGTGCTGCTTTCAGCTACCGCCTTGCCCTTACGATCTTCAGCCTTCTTGCTGGCACGTTTCTTCCGTCGTTTTGGGGAAACGACCATGTGCTCCTCCAGACCGATGATGTTGGTCTTGAAGCGTTTCTTTGGAGGTTCATCATCAGAGCTTGTTGGGAAAGCTTTGGCGTCGATGTAGCTGTTGTTCTCGGAGTCAGAAGTCATTCTTGATCTCAGTGGAGAGTCCATGACTGTGTGTGAGTATGCCAGTCATGAGGTTTGGTATTTATAAGCAGATGAGATGTCCCTTAAGGGTATAAGTGGTATCTCATGTTGAGGTTGGATACCTGGCAGAGTGTGCCAGAATCTTATCGTGGTAGGACCCACGGATAAGATGGAATTTCGGGGACGAAATTCTTTTTAAGGTGGGTAGTCTGTAACAGCCCGGGTAAAAATTTTGGATTTTTACCGGACTGTAAAAGTTGATTTACCGTGATTTAATGTTCAATTAATCTTGGGTAATTAATTCAAGGTAAATCGGGAGACGTTTTTCGAAACTGAGGGTTTTCCCGCGCTTGTGATTTTCCCGCGGATTTTTCGGAACTAAGTTGGTATTTTTCGGGTTTCGGAATTTCTCGGAAAATCACACCGGAAAATAACTAAGGAGGTATCTGTTATTTTCTGGTCCGGATCGAACCCGCCTGTATTATTGGCTAATCACATGCTGCATAGTAAAATCACAAGATGAACAGTAATTTACACGGTTTAAAAAGAGCAGCAGCCGGAGGAAGAAGAAGAGAAGAAAAAAAGAAAAGGAGAGAAAAAAAAAAGAAAAGAAAGAGAGAAAAAGAGAGAAAAAGAAAAAGAGAGAAAAAGAGGAAAAAAAAGAAAAAAAAGAGAAGAAGAAGAAAAAGGGAAAAAAAAGAAGAAAAATTAGAAAAAAAAGAAAAAGAACCAATCAGAATAAAAAGAAAAGAAAAAGAAAAGAAAAGAAAAATCTGAAAAAATAGAAAAGAAAATCGGAAGAAAATAGAAAGAAAAAGAAAGAAATAAAAAAAAGAAGAAGGGTACTGTTCATCGTCACCCGCCTCTGGTCACTGTACACTCCGGCCTGATCCGCGCCGCCGTGCACGACACCGCCGCCACCAACCTCTGTGCCGAGCCGTCGCGACCTCACCCATGCCTTCCCCAAGTTCTTACGCCGCCGGACGCTCCTGCACGAGCCGTTGACCCGGCGGAGAACCCACGGATCCGGCTTCCTTCCGCCTCCTGCTCAGCCGCCGCGACGCCGCGCCCAGCTTCCGGTCTCCTTCACGTCGCCATCGTCCGCCGCGTCTGCTTCTGTGCACGCTTCCCTCCCTCGCGCCGCCGCCGTCGTCACCAGCTGCAGCAACCCGAGGTG
>JAKUCV010005446.1:15406-51215 GCA_028386065.3 Turnera subulata
TGCCGGTGTACTTGTAGTTGATATGTTTTGTATATTATTGGTTTATTTGTCTGCGGTGAGACAGTGGTTGGTCTCACCCCCTCACAGTTTTTCACAGGTTAGCTGATCGATGATCAGAGGTGCATATCAGCAGGTGGCGGTGCTTTCCTCTCCTCGGGTCGGATCCATAGGGTTCAATGCATACTTATTATCATTTGTATAGTCTTCCGCTGCATACTCGTTGTTGTGAAATTTGTTGTACAAATGTTCATTGATTATTCTGTTGATGTTGTATCCCGGGTAAAAGGGCATTTTGGTCTCTTCACATATTTTACAATCTTTAATGGATGGTTTGGGATACGGGTGTCCTGGGAATGATAAGGGCCATTTGGTCAAACTATTATTAATTTATAACTTATATTAATAAATTGGGACACGGGCGTTTCACTGAGTCATATAGATTTCCTCCTTCAATTCACCGTGTAAGAATGCAGTCTTCACATCAAATTGAGCTAGCTCCAAATTCAACTGTGCTACCAAGGCCAACAGAATTCTAATGGAGGAATGCTTCACAACTGGAGAAAATACCTCATTATAATCAATTCCCTCTTTCTGAGCGTAGCCTTTAGCCACCAATCTTGCCATGTAGAGAACATTATTCTTGTTAGGAAATCATTCTTTCTTAGAAAATACCCATTTGCATCCAATTGCCTTCTTTCCCTTCGGTAGTTGTGTCAACTTCCATGTCTTGTTCTTCTGAAGAGATTTCATCTCCTCCTCCATTGCCTCTTTCCAACTGCTACTTTCAGAACTCTGAATGGCTTCTGAAAAAGTGGAAGGAACATCATCAACGACTAGAAGTGCTAGGGCACCGTTTCAATGAGACGTTCTGGTTTTCTCCTTTCTCGTCTTGGTCTACTAGTGGCAATTGACTCGAACTGCTGCGTAGGTTCTTGGGTCGGAACCTCTTCTTCATCTGACTCTTCCTCTGTCAATGGAGAGTCACCATTGATGCTCTTACCTGGGATCACCATAGTAGGCTTAAACTCCACCTGCTTTGATACACACTCCACCTGTTGTGAAGTACCACCAGCTTCTTCTGGATTTACCTTTGTCAACATGGCAAATTCATCAAAGGCAACATCCCTACTGATAATAGTCTTCTTTGCCTCTAGACACCAAAGACGGTATCCCTTCACTCCAGCATTAAGACCCATAAATAGAGCCTTCTTTGCTCGTGGATCTAATTTTGATTCATTCACATGATAGTATGCAATGGAGCCAAACACATGCAAAGAATCATAATCTGCAACAAGTTTCCCAGACCATACCTCTAAAGGGGTCTTGCCACCTAAAGCAGAATGTGACAACCGATTAACAAGATGTTGAGCATATGTCATAGCCTCAGCCCAAAAATTTCTGCCTAGCCCAGCATTAGACAGCATATAACGAACCTTCTCCACCAATGTCTTGTTCATACGCTCTGACACCCCGTTCTACTGTGGTGTTTTTCTGACTGTGAAGTGTCGAACTATGCCATAATCTTGGCATATCTTCAAGAAAGGATCACTAGTATATTCTCCACCATTGTCTGTTCGGAGAACTTTAATCTTTCTTCATGTCTGGTTCTCAACCTGAGTTTTCTATTTAAGGAAAATCCCAAGCACTTCATCCTTCTTCTTTATTGTAAACACCCACACTCTTCTGGAAAAATCATCAACAAAATTGACAAAATAATGTGTACCTCCAAGGGATGGAGTCTTGGCAGGTCCCCACACATCTGAATGCACATAGTCCAAAATCCCCTTGGTATCATGGATAGCAGTGCCAAACTTCACTCTTCGTTACTTTCCCAGAACACAATGCTCACAAAATTCCAATTTGCAAGTCTTTGTATCTTTTAACAATCCCTGCTTGGCAAGAATCTGCAAGGATTTTTCACCAGCATGTCCCAAACGCATATGCCACAGCTTCGTTGCCTCTGCATCCTTCTTGCTTCCAGAAGTTACTGCTGCAACTGCCCCAATTACTGTACTACCTTGATAGTAATACAGATTATTTTTCCTCACACCTTTTAACATCACCAATGCTCCTGACTTTGGTTTAAGAATTCCATCTCGGATAGTGACAACTAGGCCTTTTGATTCTAAGGCCCCCAAGGAAATGAGATTCTTCTTCAACTCTGGAACATATCGAACATCTCTCAAAATTCTGGTGGATCCATCATGATTTTTCAGCTTGATTGAACCTATCCCAGCTGTTTTACACGGATTGTCATTGCCCATGAAAACAATCCCGCCATTGAGCTCTTCAAGGTCAAAGAACCATTCCCGAATGGGGCACATATGGTAGGTGCAACTAGAATCCAAAATCCACTCATCAACGTGTGATGTTGAAGGTGAAGGAACTAAAGAAGTGTCTGACTCTGCATCACTCTTGCATTCTGCAACATTTGCATCTTGTGGAGTCTTTCCCTTCTTTTTCAACTTCGGACAGTCTTTCTTCCAATGCCCTTTCTCATGACAAAAGGCACACTCATCTTTGGCAACTTTGCTTCTCGACTTGGATAGTCCTCTTCTCCCCTTTGACTGGCCTTGCTGTCGTCCTCTAGCCACTAAAGCTTCATCTGCTGCAGGTACTTTATTCTTCACTTTATCTTGCTGTCTCAACTCGTGACTATACAAAGCAGAACATACAGCCTCCAATGATACATTCTCCTTCCCATGAAGTAGCGTAGTCTCCAAGTGCTCTAATTTATCGGGAAGAGATGATAACAGCATCAAAGCCAAGTCTTCATCTTCAAATACTACGTCTAAATTGAACAGGTCTGCTACTAATTTTTTAAACACAGTGATGTGTTCATTCATCGTTGAACCTGGTCGATACTCGAAACCGGAACAATCTCTTCTTCATTAGAAGCTTATTCTGACCACTCTTCTTCAAAAAAGTTTCTTCCAATGCCTTCCACTGTTTGTGTGCAGAAACTTCATTTTTGAATGCATATTTCTGCTCCCTGGACAAGCACGATCAAATTGTTCCATATGCCAACTTGTTTACGTCGGCCCACTCCTTGTTACTGGCATCGTCAGGTTTCTCTTCTTCAATAGCAACATCAAGTCCTTGTTGAAATAGTGAGTCAAGGACCTCACACTACCACATGCCAAAATGACCGGTACTGTCAAATATCTCCACAACAAGCTTCGAACTAGATATTGGGATCCTCGACCATCTGGATGTGGAAACCATCTCTCCTGACTGTGTACTTGATGTAGCCTGTTTTGAACCTACTTCCGCCATTACAAAATCAAAAGATAGTATTCAACAATTTCAAATAGCCCAAAGGACGAACCTTCGGCTCCGCTACCACTTGTTGGGGAAACTCGGGTAGATTCCCCACTACAACAAACTAGTGAATTGAACTGATTCGATAATTCCCAGGATAGATGGCCTAGCCTATCTCCTTAGACAGAATTATCATTCCAAGATAAATCCCCAGGAAAGACTGGAAGAACAGTGGTTCACTTAAAACCCAGCCTCCTATACAGGACTCACTTGCATAGTATTTTAATTCACAACCTATACTCGACAAAGGCGGCTTAATCGGCCAACAAATAGAACAAGGCGGCTTTGCCAGCCAACAAAGAGATAAGGCGGCTTAGCCGGCCAATGTTGAATACTAAGCAAAAAAAACAAATGCGGAAATTAAAGGCGGAATAATAAAGAAAGAACACACTCAAAAATTGATAACGGAGTTCGGCCAATTTTGCCTACGTCTCCGGAGCACTGCTCTTTTAATAAGAGAAGAGTTAGTACAATTGTTAGGATACAATATACTCAAATTTTAGGATGATTCCAAAAGGATGTGAGGAGTCTTATTTATAGCCTTTTCCAACCCCTCACTCCCACTTTCTAATAGATGTGGGATACAAAACACCACATCACTTTTCAACAAACACGACTGCGGGTTTATTGCTCATCTTGTATATTGACGTACGGTTCTTGAATGTTTACTGCTTAACAGGTTATGAAGTAGCAAATCTGAGGTACGTACACAGAGTTGCCAACCCTCTATCTCATCTGTAAACAATCTTGTGTTAGAATATATATATATAGAACCAATATTCTTGAGGTCTCCTATACATCACTTAAGTTTTTGGTTAGAATGGTCGGTTTACATGATGGCGGAGCCATTATGATTAGACGGTTACGAATCCTAGCACCTCCTTAAATTAAAAAAGCACAAGGATGTGCCTAGCCTCATCCATCAGCTTAACCTTTTGCTATAATTGTTGGTTGCAGAGACATTAACAGCACAGCAGTGAGGAAATTATTCTTAGGAGGACGAGAATAAATGTTTACATATCATCTATTAAACTATATACTAAAAATATTAAAGTATTTATGACTTTAGTTACAATGATGATAATAAAATTTTAAACAAATTTATAAAATATGAAAAATAATTACAATTTTGTATATAATTAAGTATTTTTATCATTATAAAATTTATACACATCAACTGATTGTAAGGATTAAGTTATGAATTTAGAAAAATTCTAAATAAAGAATTATTTATATTATTATTATTAATGATTATTGCAAATCTTTTAGATCTATACCATTTTTCATTATTTTAATTTTTTTTACAAGTTTAATTTTGAGTTAATATATATGTAACAGTGCCATAAAAAAAGTATAAATAAAGTAGACAATATTAGTGTACTAATATAAAAATTTTTAAAAAATTAAGGCCCATTTTTATTGGACCTATATGCAACTTTTGGGAAGTGAGGGGTGGCCTTGGCCACCCTTGGCCCCCCTCTTGTCTTCGTCACTAAGTGCTCCAAGCCAAGCTAATGGAAGTGGGTTGCTCTTTTGTTATTTAAGTTGATGATTTTGGGACTTTCACTACATATTTAGAATAAAATCCTATTATACATGTAAGATGCTGCCACGGATCATGAGTTTGTATAAGATTCATTTTAATGTTAGTCAAATAATTATAGTTAGGTGCTGATCATGGTTGATACATTTTTGCAATAAAGGAAGATGGCTGACAAAATTGCAGCTGCTGGGTTCTATGTGGTGGTGCCTGATATATGCCGTGGAAACCCTATGGCATTTGATCCTAGACCTGCGCGAGTAAAAACCTGGTTGAAACTTCAAAGGATGGTAAGTCAATTTGATCAAAGAAGTGGGAAATTTGCTTGCAGTACTTGTACTTCATTATTTTCAGTTGTTTAATTTGATTTACCGTTATGGCACTTGTACAAACCTTTGAAACTTACGTACACTTCCTCTTCTGGCTCTTCTGGATGACTCCTGTAACTATCGTGTTATATTTTACGAATGTAATTATAAATAATCGTGCACCAAACCATTTCATTTGAAAGAAACCATTTTATCATTTATATTTGTTAGGAGAATGGAATTGAAGTGTCACGGGGTCATTACCCTCTCCCCAAAAAGTCAATCTAGTGGGGTGTGCAACACCCCTGTATATATGGTCCAAGACCTTTCCCTTCCTTTCTGATGTGAGATTCCGTCACATGTAGACGCAAAATCAGTCGTTGCTGCCTTAAGAAGCAAAGGCATATCAGCAATTGGCGCTGCTGGATTTTCCTTTGGTGGTTCGCTCTCTTTCTGATTTGAAAGTCTTATGCTATAATATATAGCAAATATAATCCCCTCTAATTTATTTTATTTTATTTTATTTGGTATTTTATCAGCCAAGGTGGCGCTCGAGGTAGCAAAATCCGGTTACGTTCAAGCTCTAGTGCTTCTTCATCCTAGCTTTGTCACTCTAGAAGATATCAAAGGTATGTTTTTTCATCAATGCTTCTGTTTTGGATACTTCCTCATGAAATGTGTCTCAAGTATAGGTGATTTTGATAAGGTAAAGTTGCAGTTCTAGGCCTAGCTATTGAAGTTGAATACATTCAATAGAGAAGGAAGCTCCATATAGAGCTACTGAATCAAAGATAGTTATAGGTTTAATATCTACTTTTTCTTCTGCAGAGGTCAGGGTACCAGTTGCTGTGTTAGGAGCTGAGATTGACTATTATTCTTCCCCTGCAGTCATCAACCAGTTTGAGAAGGTTTTATCTGCAAAGCCTGAGGTAATTAAGAAATTCTCTCAACTCCAAGAAACATGTGTCCTGGCATGCTTTTACTTCCAGAATTTTCTCTGCGATTTATAATGATTGACATTGTCTTGCTGGGCATGGTTTTTCCTGGCAGCTTCTGTTTTACTTTTTGCGCATTATTAGAATTGTGAAACATTAGAATTAGTCAGATGCAACCTTTCACTAAACCAGCGGCCCCCCGAATTAACAGGTTGATAGCTACGTCAAAATATTTCATGGGGTTAAGCATGGATTTACAACCAGGTACGATGATGAACGAGCAGTTAAAAGTGCTGAAGAAGCCTTTCAAGATATACTAGACTGGCTTACTAAGCATGCCAATTCTAGTAGTGATGAAGGTCGGTTGCCCGCCAGGTTATAACTACCCACTTCCACAGCACAGAAAGATTTCCACTTGGAAGTACAAGCTGATTGGTATAATTAAACCCTTTTGTGAAGTTGAACATTGTGCTTTATAGCCCATTGGGTATTAATTCTTTGTATGAAATAAATTCATTATTTGAATTCATTATCAATCAATTCCTGGTATAGTTTTAAAAAAAGTGGAATTGAATTCAATTTTAGTGTTTGATATAAATCAAAATGAATTAAAATTGCCTAATGTTTAGTACTAAGTAAGAATATTTTTATTATTTATTCACAATAGTAATTATTTGACCAAAAATGAATTCTAAATCTAATTGGTTATGATTTCAAATATTAGCTGATTTCAGTTCATCATTTAGATTGGAATCAACCTATATTAAACAATAGAATTGAATTCAAATTCAAATTTCTACATACCAAACGGGCTATTACAGAATTCATTTTTTCGATTATGTATCACGATTTCAGGACTTTTCTTTTTGCCTTTTATGTAGAATATTTATTTCATCCTCTCAATTGCGGGTTGTAGAGTCATACTCATCGTCTCTTTTATCCTCATTTCGGAACACGGTCTAAATCGAACAATTAAAGAGAGGAGAAGGCAATGTCAACTCTTTACCACATTTTGGTTGGTCTCAAGTGTCGAGACCAGTGCAATTGGCAAGGAAGAAGTAAAGACCTGGGTTCTTCGGAGATGGCGGGTTGGATCCGCCCAATGGGCTCAGGCTTTGTCCATGAATTTATTAGAGAGGGCAGCCTGGTCCTTCATGGCTGTATCAAAAGCCGTTTAATCCATTGTGTAGGGTGCCGGACCTAAAGATTAGGGCCCAATTTCCCTAATTATTAAACAACAGTTTAACGGTTAAGACTTCAAAAGAGCTAACGAATTTGACTTTCGCGCGATAAGGCAAAACCAGAACACCTGAAGTCTAGCATCCACAAAGTTGCCAGCATGTCAGACGTGTAGATATAGACACTAGCTTCCAATAAGCGTAACCCAGAAAACGAAAACCAAGTTAAAGATTCAACCGTCCACAATTTGGCATTTTCATAATCAATTTACCGATAAGCATTGAGGCAGCTCTCTTGCATTAATTAATTGGTCTCGTAAACACTACTTAGATTCTCTTTTCCTAAGCATTCTAACGACTTCATGTTGTGGGATGGTGGTTTTGCCCCTTAAGATCCTATGAAACCTGGATTGAGGGTGAAATATCAATGAAAGGCCATTCCAGTAAGGTAATTACGAAACAAGCGTAACTTGTGTCCCAGATCATGTATGTTTGTTAGGCTGGTGGAATTGAAGTTGCTAATTAAATCAGTCGTTAATGCTTTAAGAAGCAAGGGCATATCAGAAATTGGCGCTGCTGGATTTTGTTGGGGGCGGTAAGATTTCACCCTCCTCTGAAAGTAGTCCTTGGGCCGTACAGTTTGTTAATATTAATTAACAAATATATTAACCATTTTAAAGGTGGTTCCAGGCATATGCAATTGTACCCAGTTGAGGGCCTATATTGAGTTTAGCCAATTTATTGAGGCTTGTTCCTCCTAATTCCTACTTAAGTGACCGCTTAATGTATCTTTCTGTCTTACTTGATTTCTTTCAATACTTATTGCCTGCCTTCTCATTTAACTCCTGTGGTAACTCTGTGAGTAAACACACCAATGAGTGGTGGAAGCATAATGGTAGTTTCTGCGTAATTATTCTCCAGACAGGTCATGTTTGACAGATATATCGTGGTCCTGGATTAACCGTTTCTTTGGCCTAGCACCTCTTGGTTGCACTGGCACCAAAGTCCTCGGGCCACCGAGGCTACCCAAGTTCGATTCTGTCTGGGTGCATGATTTGTGGTATTGGGTAAATTTGGATTAGAATTGAATTAGGGGTAGTATAAGTATTAGAATTGGGCGTGTGGCCCTTAGGATGATAAAAAAAACCGTTTCTTTGATGTGTGTGGTCGAATATGAGTTTCTACATAGTGGGTTGACTATTGTTGAGGCCATTAAATTTTGTATAGCTGTTTAGCTATTCTTAGTCAACTCATGTTTGATATATATCAATTCTCCGGTCAAATCCGTTTATTGTAATCTGACCTGAATAGTAGCGGTTGACTGAGGACATTGATTTCCTGAAGGGGGGGGACATGGGGCCAAGGAGACCTGGAATAATAGTCATGCAAGTTCAACTATGCAGACAAATAGGACAATATTTTCTTTGGAAGTAGTCTGGCCAAGAGCGGAGATCTAGTTTGATTTACTTGCAGTGGATGATCAAAAGATCACTGTTCTCCTTCCTATATTTAACTCTGTAAGCATTGAAGCTCTCTTTGCATTTGGTTCACATAAAACATCTACAGGCGGACAAGAAAATATGGCAGGTCCAGTGTATAGCGCGAAGCTACCAACTGTCATCCCAGGCTCTGGTGCGGGCTCCGTTATAGGACTTGGAGGTGTCAAAGCCTACGTTACAGACCCTTATCCTTTCAATCCTGCAATCCTTCTCGTTTCGGATGCTTATGGTAAGTAACTCAGTGTTTTTTCTTTAATACTTCTCTGCTTTGTACTTCTGTTTCTGTCTTCTCTTTTCATCCTGATATATCCCACTTGGCATATCAGATGTCCTGGTGCCTTTCTTTTTTGTCTTTGCTGACTTGGGAGTCTGTTTCCAACGTAACTGGCCTTTGTTGAGGCGTTATTATGTTAACACAACTGCAGGTTTCCAATCTTTGCAGAATCAATTTTCCTAACTGTGGATATGCTTTTGAATTATTGCTTGTCTTGTTTACTGACTATTTTTAAATGTTTACTGCTTAACAGGTTATGAAGTAGCAAACCTGAGGTACACAGACTTTCCAACAGTGCATCTCATCTGTACATGACACTTGTGTTTATTTGACATCAGAATTGTTGGTTGTAGAGACATTATGGAACAAGAAATTAGATTCATAGAACAGTTGTTCCAAGCCAAGCTAATCGAAACATGATACCCCTTTTTTTTTGGTTCATATACGGAATTTAAGCCAAACTAATGGAAGTATGTTTCTCTTTTGTTGTTTACCTATGATTTGGGACTCTCACTACATCTTTAGAACAAAAATCCTGTCATACTTGTATAATGCTGCGATGGATGAGTTTGTATACGACGCATTTTAGTACTGGTCCTACAATATAGTTAAGGTGCTGATCAGGGTTGATACATTTGTGGAATAAAGGAAGATGGCTGACAAACTTGCAGCTGCTGGTTTCTATGTGGTGGTGCCCGATTTATACCGTGGAAACCCTTTGGCATTTGACCCTAGACCTGCTCGAGTAAAAACCTGGATGAAGTTTCGTAGGAGTGTAAGTCAATTTGATCAAAGAAGAGGGAAATGTGTTTGCACTTTTAGTCCAAATTTTCACTTGTTTTGATTTACTGTTATCACGCTTGTACAAACCTTAGAAAGTTATATACACTTCCTTCTACTGCTCATCTCATGTAACCATTTTATCATTTATGTTTGTTAGGAGGTTCCAATTGAAGAAGCAAAATCAGTCGCTGCTGCCTTAAGAAGCAAAGGCATATCAGCAATGGGCGCCGCTGGATATTCCTACGGGGGTGAGCTTAATTTCTTCATCCTTTGAAAGTCTTAAGTTATAATAACAAATATAGTCCCCTCTAAATTTTTTAAAATTTTATTTGGTATTTTATCAGCCAAGGTGGCACTCGAGGTGGCGAAATCCAGTTACATTCAAGCTTTAGTGCTTCTTCATCCTACCTTTGTCACTCTAGATGATATCAAAGGTATGCTTTTTCATCAAAGCTACCGTTTTGCATACTTCTTCATAAGATGTGTCTTTCAGTATAGGTGGTGATGATGCGGTTCTAGCTATTGAAGTTGAATACATTCAAGAAATTGGGAAGGAACATTACCCATACAGACCTACAGAATCAAAGATAGTTATGGGTTTAATAAATGGTTTGTATCTCTATCTACTTTTCTTCTGCAGAGGTCAGGGTACCAATTGCTGTGTTTGGAGCTGAGGTTGACTATTATTCTCCCCCTGCAGTCATCAACCAGTTTGAGAAGGTTTTATCTGCAAAGCCTGAGGTAATTAAGAAATTTTCTCAACTCCAAGAAACATCATATAGCAATGCTCGAGTAAATAAGGATTGACTTTTTTTGGCTGGGTATGGTTTTTTCTTTTTTTTTTTTTTTCTGTCAGCTTGTGTTTTACTTTTTTATTCGTTAGACTTGTAAGACATTAAAATCAGATCAGATGCAACTTTTCACTAAACCAGAGATGCCTCTAATTAACAGGTTGATAGCTATGTCAAAATATTTCATGGGGTTAAACATGGATGGACAACCAGGTACGATGATGGAGATGAACGAGCTGTTAAAAGTGCTGAAGAAGCCTTTCAAGATACTTTAGACTGGCTTAATAAGCATGCCAAATCTAGTAGTAATATAGGTCGGCAGTTGCCCGCCGCCAGGCTGTAACTACCACTTCCAAAGTACACAAAGATTACCACTTGAAGTACAAGCTCATTTTGGTATAATTAGACCCTTTTGGAAGTTGAACATTGTGCTCAACAGATTTTATTTTTTTCAATCATAGGGATTTATGGCAATTTCAGGACTGTTCTTTTTGCCTTCACATAGAATATTTATTTCATTATCTCAATTACCTTATTTCGAAACACATGGTCTCCTTCATCAAAAAAAAGAAAAGAAACACATGGTAAACCAAAAAAAAAATGACAATATTATTAACTCTTACCAGTACCACATTTTGGTTGTTGCTAGAGTCAAGACCAGTACACCTGGGCCTGGCAAGGAAGAAGTAAGACCCGGGTTCTTTGCAGATGGCGGGTTGGATCTTCGAAATAGGCATGGGCTTGCCCACGCAAGAAGATGCCAGCCTGGTGATCTCCCGACGCCACCATGGTTATATTATATCGAAGCCGCTTAATCCACTGTGTAGAGCAGCGTAGCGGACCAAATTAAAAAAAATGCCCTAATTTGCCACGTTATTAACGTTTTTATTCAAACCCAAAGCACATTTCTAATTTAAGAAAGAGCCGCCAAGGTTGACTCTCGCTATAAACGCAAATCTAGTAGCACACCTGAAGTCTAGCATCCACGAAGTTGCCAGCAATGTCAAATGTCTATATACAGACACCGGCCTTCAATAACATTAACGCAACCCAGGAAGGAAAAAAAAAAAAAAAAAGAAGAACAAGCTAAAGATTCCAACGCCCAGGATTTGCCATTGTCATAATCAATCTACAAAAAAGCATTGAAGAAGCTCTCTTCTTGCATTGGTCTACTTAGTGGAAGAAACAAAGGAAATGGCAGGTCCACAGTGTTGCGCGAACCCACCAACTATGATCCCGGGCTATGGTGCTGGGTCTGTCATAGAACTTGGAGGTGTCTTGACCTACGTTACAGGCTCTTTTTCTCCTTCTAGCCCTGCTATTCTTCTCGCTTCTGATGCTTATGGTAAGTAACTTACTTCTTCTTTTCTTTGTTTCTTTTCCTTTTAATTAGTTTACTTTTCCACGGTTTTGTATACCGACGATTGCTGGATGTTTGCTGCTAAACAGGTCATGAAGCACCAAAGCTGAGGTACACAGACTTTCCCAACCGTTGCATCTCATCCGTCAATGGCTCTTTATATACTTTGATTTTATGAACAGTTAAATCAATCTATTTGCGATCAGCACGGTTGGTTGTCACTTGTCAAGACATGAGATTTAGATTCATAGAACAGCTGATTTAAGCCAAGCTAATGGGAGGGAAGTATGCTGCTCTTTTGTTGTTTACCTCTATGTCGGTGTGATAGAATGATGTCCTAGATTCCACTTCGCATTGGCTGTTCATAATTTAGCCAGTATTACTTAATTTCTTCAAGGGGGAATGCAGTAAACCCCATAACTTCCCTTACATTTTTTAGAACGAAATTCTGTTGGTTATATTATAACTGTTCGATGCTGCCATCATATTCATGGATCGATGAGTTTGCATATAATGAATTTTAATATTACTCTATGATGGAGTTAATTAAGGTGCTGATCATTGTTGATACATTTTTTGTGATGAAGGAAGCTGGCTGACAGCGTTGCAGCTGCTGGGTTTTATGTGGTGGTGCCCGACTTATTCCGTGGAAATGCTTTCGTACATAAAGATGGGGCGCGAATATCAGCCTGGACGAAATCAATGAAACAGGTGCGTGGTTGGGCTTGTACCTCGAATTTTTCACTTATTTTGATTGTTCCACTTTCCTTCTCCTAGCTCATCTGGATGACTCATGTAAGTAACTATCATGTTTTACTCCTCCACGATGTGCTCATATAAATGGTGTTGAAAGAACTCATTTTATCATTTGCATTTGTTAGGAAGAAGCAAGTGAAGATGCAAAATCAGTGATTACCGCTTTAAGAAGGAAAGGTATATCAGCAATTGGAGTTGCTGGATTTTGCTTTGGCGGTGAGCTTTCTTTTTCCTTTGAAAGTCTTTAAGGTATAAGAACAACTATAATCCCACTCTAAGCTTATTTTTTACCTGGAACTTTACCAGCCAAGGTGGCAATCGAGCTAGCAAAGTCCAGTGACGTTCAAGCTGTGGTGCTTCTACATCCTTCCTTTGTCACTTTAGATGATATCAAGGGTATGCCTTTTCATCAAATCATCCGTTTTCTATACTATCTGTAGATTTATGTGTTTAAAAGTACAGGTGTTGAGGTAAAAGTGCAGTTCTAGCTATTGAATGTGAATACATTTTAGAAATAAGGAAGATCAATCTTTCCTTGAATTCATTTGGAAGTTTTTCAAGAGGAAATAAAGTACTAGCTGCTGAAGAGATTTCGTAGTTTCAACTAAAACAATAGCCCAACACCAACTGTTCACTGTCACCAATATAGTTGTTGGGCTGGGAATAAATTATACCTCTCTATAACTATCTAATCTAATCTGGGGTACATCTATATAGCGCTACTGACAGGAAGATAATTATAGGTTTAATAAATAGTTCATCTACTTTTCTTCTGCAGAGGTCGGGGCACCAATTGCTGTGTTGGGAGCTGAGATTGACAATTATTCTCCCCCTGCACTCCTCAAGCAGTTTGAGCAGGTTTTATCTGCAAAGTCTAAAGTAAGATAATTTCTGCAACCAAGAAACTTCTGTTTTACTCTTGATGCATTACACTTGTAAAACATTAAAATCAGATGCATCCTTTCACTAATCCAGCGATACGGAATTAACAGGTTGATAGCTACGTCAAGATATTTCCTGGGGTTGTTCATGGATGGTCAATCCGGTATAAGGACGGAGACGAACTAGCAGTTAAAAGCGCTGAAGAAGCCCAGAAAGACATGCTAGACTGGTTTATTGAGCATGTAAAATCTAGTGATGAATATCAACTGACACCTGCTCGATTGTAACAACACTTGGAGAAAGCTAACGGTTTTCTTTTGTTGTTGCCTGTTCTCAAGACAATCCAATCCATTAATTTGCAATGCTACCAAATTTAAAGCAAACATATGAGTGCGTACAGTACGTATATATACATGGGACCCATATTTTATTTCCGTAAGCTGTTTTCTTGCAGCCTTCTACGTACGTGTATGACAATCTAATAGTGTGCTTTCACAGACCAAGGTTATCCTATGCAAGCTTATACCCAAGAAATAGTTAACCACTGAGAATTTAGCAATGCAATTGAAAAGGTCAACAATTTGTACTTGAATTCCAAGGTGGGAAGATAGAAAGAATAAGAAACATTCCCAGAATTGGCTCCCAAATCAGATTAGAGATGTAATAAAATATCTTTAATGGAAATCCATATCTGCATCCTATTCCTACACAAACTTCTGCAGAAATGATGTCAGCCAGGATGTAGGAAGAAAGGAAATGGAGCAATTCACATTATATCGTGTGCTTTGACATTTTCATCACTGAATGCGTGGAGGACATTCCCCTTAGGCGGTTCCTCTGTCAGACATAAACAGTATAAAAGACATGACAACCGGCATCTGCATTGGCGGTGGCGCCAGAGCCTCTATCGATGCTGAAGGAGGCAGAGTTGATGGTGGCATGCCATGAAAGGGAGGAGGATAGCCAAATAGTGAGGAGTGAAAGTGCTAGCAAAGATGGCATGGCATATGAAATTCCATGCCCTGGTTGCATGCCAATATAAGTGCCAAAGTCTCTTGGGCAGACACCTCTCTTGCGCAGGAAGCAAAACCGCCTATACATTAACTCCCACGGAAGAGTAGAGGCCAAACACGTTGCTGAACATTTCCAAAAGGATGCCATGCTATAAAAGTTGAATTAGAAACAAATCTGAAAGTGATCATTACACAATACTATCATCAATTTGTAACAATCTGCAGCTCTGTTTTAAGATCAGGGCTGAAAAAATGCCAGCTTGAGTCATGAAAAGCAGCAAAATAATCATCCGAAACTGTATCTATGACATATTCATCGGTGAATTTTGTAGCCGCAAAAATATGCCTCGACCGACCAACCACAAGAGAGTTGCTAAAATTTGACATGTGCTGATACACCTGAAAGCTATTTCCAAACAATACAATTTGATTAAGTAACTCGGCTTTCCAGTTTGCACGTAGAAGATTGTCATACAGTTGTGCCTCGCAATGAGGCATGTAGAAAAGTGTTGGTTTTATAGCCTGGCGGCGACCTTGCTCATTTATGGACAGAACAGAACACCCAAAGGCTTCCAGAACCCGAGACTCCGTTGCCGAAAGGATTGGATCAAAAACCTCAATGTCCCCAATCCAACTAAACCTTTTCTTCAACAAGAGTGCAACACTAAGCTGAAACCGAGGGGTTTCATACGATTCAATACTGCCAATACCATAAATCACCATCTGCATCTTCACTTCCGATCCTAACACCCGGCGAAAATGCTCCCATATTCCCCCAGTCTGGAATTCTTCAAACATTTTCTTAAAGAATACGGATCTCTCAACTTTCTCCATAGAGGCCTGCATCTTCTGCATCAACTTGGATTGCCGGTCAGGATCAAGTTCTACATCTGCAGGACACCAGGGCTGCAGCTGCGGCTGTTCTTCCAGAGTCCTCAAAGCAGGTAACTTTCTTCTTCCCCTACCTCGACGGGGTAAAACAACAGTCCATTCTCCACACTGCTGGATAGACTTATCAAGAGCAAAGACTTTTGCAGAAGCATCCATCACATAAACAACTAGTTCACTTTCCCTTCTCCCTAACCACAGGGAAAAAAAAAAAAAAGAAAGAAAGAAAGAAAAAGCAAGCCAATATTATTAATTCATCAAGCAAAGAACCAATCTTTTGGAAGTACAAATGCGCACCCAAATGTATTTCACAATCTTCATTAGATGCAACTAATGATTCATAGAGCAAATTACCACAATCCTCACAACAATTATCACGCCCATGAAAATAAATCCACTTTAGATAGAACTAGTGAAAATCCGCGTTGCTGCGAGATGCTAAGCAACCAACAATTTTAATAATTTTTGAAGTGCAAAGCATCGCAATTACCAAATCCACAAACAACCGTTTCTCGGAAAAAAAAAGAAAAAAAAAATCATCCAAGAGATTGAGTTCATGAACTTTACCTTCGAAGAGGTTGGAGCTGAATGGAACAATAGGCGGTTGGAGGGGGTTGAGACGGCGGCTCTCCGATGATGGCGACAGGCAGGGTTGAGAGAGGAGAGGATGGCCGGTAGGATCAACTGCTGTTCTACTAGTGAGTGAAAAAAAGAAAAGAGAGGAGAAGAAAAGTGGGCTCGACGAGAAAAAGGGCTTATAGCCTCTAATTAAACAGTGGGCCAGTACAGAGTGTTTTCTTTCTCTCTAAGATTTTTAAAAAAGTCTTGTAGACTTGTAGTCAATCTTTTCCTAATCCTTTCCGAAGCCTAACTAATCACATGATGCCATTTAGAATCACACTAAAACTAATATTGACAAAAGAAGACAAATTGTGTGGATCAAGAATGATCTCATGAGCCACTGATTGTCTTTATCATTTTACTTACCAGGTATCTCTGTTAGTATGTGTGTGTGTACATAGATATATATATATAAAAATAGGCTCTCCATTGCAATTGGTCTCGTAAACACTTGGCAACAAAGGAAATGGCAGGTCCACAGTGTTGCACGAACCCACCAACCATGATCCCGGGCTATGGTGATGGCTCTGTCATAGAACTTGGAGGTATCACGACGTACATTACAGGCTCTTCTTCTCCTTCCAGCCCTGCTATTCTTCTCGCTTCGGATGCTTATGGTGCGTAACTCAATTCTTGCCTTTTCTTTTTATTACTTTTCCACGGTTTTGCACTTCTACCTCCTCCTTTCTGATCCTACTTGGGAAATCAGATGTCCATGTCCACATCAACTGGGGATGCTTTTGCTTTGTCCTTCCTAACTTGGGATTGGCTGTTATTAGTAATTCCTAACGTTTCTTGAGGAATTTTCCATTATTGATCAGGTGTTTAAGTTCTCACAACAGCGGGTCTCCCAATCTTGAGAATTAAATTATCTAACTCTGGATGATTTTGAACTGCTATTGTCTTGTGCACTGAGGATTGTTTGATGTTTACTGTTTAACAGGTTATGAAGCACCAAAACTGAGGTACACAAGACTTGCCTACCAACCCTGCTTCTCATCTGTAAATTATACTTGTTATTCTTTGATTTTTTTGAACAGTTAGTCATTCTATTTTCCATCAGAACTGTTGGTTGACAAGACATTTATGAGGACATGAATTTAGAGTCATAGATCAGCGGTTTAAAGCCAAGCTAATGGGAATATGTTGCTTTAATTTGTTGTTTAACTATATGTCCTGTCCTGGTGATAGAATGATGTCCTAGAATCCACTCTGTATTTGCCGTTCAGAATTTAGCTTTTGATGCTTTTGTCGAAGAGGGAATGCAGTAAAACCCATAACTTATCCTTGAAACCGTATGATCTCGGGACTTTTGAGTACATCTTGAGAAGGAAATTCTGTTAGTTATACTTAAATGTTCGATGCTGCCACAGATGAGTTTGCATGTGATGCATCGGAGTTAAGCTGCTGATCATAGTTGATACATTTTTGGTATATATGAAGGAAGCTGGCTGACAACGTTGCAGCTGCTGGTTTCTATGTGGTGGTGCCCGATTTATTACGTGGAAGAGCTTTTGTACCTGAAGATGGGATCCCAATATCAGTCTTCATAAAATCTCACAAAATGGTATGTTAAGTCAATTGCGAGAAATGTGCTTGGACCTCTACTTTGAGTTTCACTTATTTTGATCGAGTCTTATCACGCTTGTACAAATCTCTGAGAAACCTATTCCAACTTCCTTTTGCAAGTTCATCTGGATGACTCAAGTAACTATCATGTTTAATTTACTCCACGGTGTGATGCTATTGCACTATATTCTGAATGATTCATGAAACTATTGTGCCATCTTCTGCAATGTGATCATAATCCTGCACCGACCCATTTCATATATAATGTTATGGAAAGAAACCGCTTTATCATTTGTGTTTGTTAGGAAGATATGAGTCACGATGCAAAGTCAGTCATTAATTCTTTAAGAAGCAAAGGCATATCAGCAATTGGAGCTGCTGGATTTTGCGTTGGAGGTGAGCTTTCTTTCTCCTTTGAAAGTCTTAAGCTATAAGAACAACTATAATCCCCTTCTAAACTAATTTTTTACATGGCATTTTACCAGCCAAGGTGGCAATCGAGCTAGCAAACTCCAGTTACGTTCAAGCTGCAGTGCTTTTGCATCCTTCCTTTGTCACTCTAGATCATATTAAGGGTAATGCTTCTGAACCAAATCTTCCTCCGTTCTGTATACTTCTTCGTAAAATGTTTCTAAAGTACATGGGTTGAGGTAAAGGTGCGCTTCTAGCTATTGAAGTTGAATACATTCAACAAATAAGGAATATCAATCTTTCGTTGAGTTTCATTTAGAAGATTTGGTAATTTATTGGAAGTGTTTCAAGTGTGAAGAAAATACTAGCTTGCTTAAGGATTTCATAGTTTCAACTAAAAAAGTGTCCAACAATGACCAGTTACCGGTACCAGCATAGCTGTCAGGGCTGAGAAATAAATCATGCCTTTCTGTGACTTTCTCATCTAATCTGGAGTGCAGCAGGCTAGAAGCAGGAACATCCATATAGTGCTACTGAATCAAAGATAATGATAGGTTTAACACATGGTTTGTCTACTTTTCTTCTGCAGAGGTCAGGGCACCAATTGCTGTGTTGGGAGCTGAGGATGACCATTATAGTCCCCCCTCACTCCTTAAGCAGTTTGAGCAGGTTTTATCTGCGAAGTCTGAGGTAAGAAAAATTTCTCCACTCCAGGAATCTTTCGTTCTTGCTTTTCTTTCATAAGTTTATGTAATGAAAACTATATCCCTTAATGGCAGTCCTTGAGTAAATAAGGAACGAAATTTTTGGTTTTGCCGGAGGTTTCTGTTTTACTATATTAGACTTATAAAACATCCAAATGAGAGGCAACCTTTTTCACTAAACCAGCAATCCTCCGAACTAACAGATTGACAGCTACGTCAAAGTATTTCCTGGTGTTGTTCATGGATGGTCAATCAGGTACAAGGATGGAGACGAACGAGCAGTTAAAAGTGCTGAAGAAGCCCAAAAAGATATGCAAGACTGGCTTATTAAGCATGTCAAATCTAGTGATGCCGGTCAACGAGGGCCTGCTCGATTGTAACTACCACTTCTAAAGTAAAGAACATAGAACTCGACAGCTTGATGTTGATTCGTTATCCCTTTAGATGACGGAAAAGGAGACCCGTTTAATTGGAGAAAACTAATCTTGCACTTCATTGTAGAGACTAGAGAGAACTCTGGACGTCAAGGCTTCAAAGAGTGCTAAGCTACAAACTTTTATGCATTACTTCCCATGTCAAAGTTTGAATGTGGCGTATTCGGTGTCCCATTAGACCCTTTTGGCAGTCAAACATTGTCCTTAACATGGAATTTATCACTAATTATCACAGCAAGAAATTTGCACTTTGGTCTCTTGCTTCTTATGAACCAATTGAAGGTTTCTTGGTTATCATTGAGTTACTGGGTAGCAACAATGGATTAGTTTGAATTCCGGTTAAATCAATTGAACGAATCAAAATGCAGAATGTGTAAAAGAAAACTATATGTCATAAAAAAATCTAAATCACACTGTCTGAGACCAAGGGCCAAAATAACTAGTCCCAGTGCAAAAACAAAGAAAAAAATAATGGGTAAGCTAATTTCAAAAATGGTACCAAACTGATGGCCAAAAAAATGATGAAGCCTTTCCTTTTCATCTAATAGTTCAATGATTTACCACCATGAATATAACACTTCAGTCAATTCAAATACTCCAGACAAAGAACCAAAAGATATAGCAAGAAAAATGATAATGGCAGCTCAATGCATATTTGCATCTAAGTTGATATCTGAGCTACGTAATTGTCCTCTCATTTTTCTCCTCTAGTTTACTCCAGTTAAAAGGCTTATAAAGACATTTTCAGTCCTACACGGTATACGCCACAATGATCGGGGGGCATCGAGGAATTAATACTTTGGCTAAAGGTGAAAACTGAAAAGTACAATAAGATTTTGTTGATAGAGATCCGGGTTGACACAACTGAAATAATCAACCTCAGCATGGCGAATAACTTTAAGCAATTGAATTGTCCACACAATTCACTAGGAATTTGCCACGGTTGATAAAAGGTGTATGTTAAGGCTTCAAGAACTTTGTCAAGAAAGAAAAATACAGCATGGAACACTAACAAGACATGGTTTAAACTGAAATTGCTTGCTGGAGATGTTGAAGAAGAGCTCTGAAAAGTTTAACCAACCAGATCTTAGCCACCCCGAGCTTCTCTTCTGGTAGCATCATGCAGTAATTCAATGTCAACACCATCAGGAGGCAACTGAACATACCTAACAACAGAACCCCTGATGAAACAGTTCCTGACAGAAAGCTGCCACCAAACAAAAGACCATCAGATTCAGCAGAAAAATCCATTGAGAGGCGGAAAACACACACTGAAATAAACACTGTGCAATGAGATAAATAACCAAAAACAAAGACGACAACAGCAACAACAACAAAGCCAAGTCCAATTGCACGTCTAACATGTGGGACAACGAACAGCCCACACTTCTCCATAGCGGAAGATTTAAACACGATATTAGTTCATACAAGAAGAAGAAACCAGATGCTCGTGCACATATGCGGATTATACATACACATAAACGACCTTTGCACACTTGCCCACTTGAGAGCCTAGAATCCAAGAGAAATTAAAGCCTCAAGCACAGTCAAGTCTTCCTTTGAAACATATGCTCAACACTGGAAATCTACATACCAAGAAATACGTACCCAAAAGAATTACATACAAAGGTGAGAATTAAGGAAGGACAAAAAGAAAAAGAAGCACCAATGCACAAAGCAAGAGTCTTCTTTACTTATCCTTTTTCATTTTTCCTTTTTCCCCTCCTCAAATAACTTATCTAGAAATACGCAAGCGGTAAGCCTCAGCTATAAGGAAGGCAATAGAAGAAGGAAGTTACAGCAGCACAAAAAAAATTGATGAAGCGAAAATTCATCTAATGCACCGAGTCCCAATAACTCTCAAAGGTTGCAGGAAGAAACTAATAGAAAAAAGAGAGTAGAAACCCTAGAAGAAGAGAACGAGGGAGGAAAGAAATACCATGTGAGGGTACTTGTCTTGATCGACGACGCGGGTGTTCTCGAGCTTGATGTTGAGGTACTGATCGACGGAGTGGAGTGTGCCTCTTATGGCCAGATCATTCTTCAGCTCCACCGTCACTTCTCTCCCCACCAAATCCTTGAAATACGAAAAGAACAGCTGCAAATTCAAAGAACCCTAAAATTAAAACACCGAGCGAGGCAGATAATTGGGGGAAAGCAATGAACTAGTTAATTAAAGAGAATCGAGAAGGAAATTTACCATGGTTTTATGGGTGTGTTTATAGAAGCAAGCGAGCAGAAGAGAAGAGAGAGTCGGAGAAGTAGCGCGCGCTTCACTTGGCGAAGCTGAAATTCGTAATGCGATAGAAGAAGAGGAAACCTATGGGTGCTTTCTGGGTTAAATTACCTTTTATATCCCACAACTTTTTAGAATAGCTTAATGGTATCCCTAAAGTTTTTGTCTGGTTAAAATTATCCCCTTAACTCTCTTAGAACTGGCTATTGGAGGTCCCACTTGATACTTATGAAGGCTGGAAGAATTTTTCTCGCTTATGCTTTATGTTTCCAAGTGCTAATTTAATTCTGCTTAATGCCCTGAATACTGTGTGTTTTACATGGGTAAAAAGGCTTTTTGTGTCCCTTCACTTTTCCATTTTCGTCGTTGTCGTCCTTGTATTTTGAAAATCACCGAGTTTGTCCCTGAAGTTGGTTGAAACCGGGTGTTTGTGTACACTTTACCTTCAATAGCCGGTGTACCAATTGAGATGGACACATGGCAGATAGCTAATGGTCAATTTTTATTTTTATAAAATTTTTCTTATTATATTTTTATCTTATATTTTAATAATAAAAAAATAAAAAAATAACAATACTAATTCTTTTTCTCTATATTTTTTTATTTTTCTTCTCTCTCCGTCCTTTTCTTTTCTCTTTTTTTTTTCTTCTTTCTCCTTGCCAACCACACCACAACCGCCGCCTTCATCTTCTTCATCAATCCGCACACGAGGCGCCGCCGAGGATCTTCCACTGAAGCAGAGCACAGCCAACGACGGTGATGAGGTCGCCGTGGCCTGAGACGGCGCAGTGGCGACACACCACCGCAGCAGCCGCTAGCCGCGTGTATCACAGGATGCAAACGAATCGCGCTCTGCAACCCCCTGCCGCCCGCATCAGTCGACGACGACAAACGCCAAAGGAGTCGCACGAGCACCAGGAAAACGCGGCGCCCAACAAACTCCGCCTTCACCTCGGATCCGCCGTGAGTCGTTGGGTCGACACCACCGAGCCTCCGTCGCGTGTCCACGGTGAATGATGCTGGGTGTTTGCCTTGGTCGGTCTGATTCACAACCATCAGCAGCAAGATTGGATGGGTTTTCATTCTTATCTAATTTTTTTTAAAAAAAATAGCTCGATCTTTTTTGAAAAAATTAACACTTCTATTTAGAAACTGTGTTTATGAGGAATTCGATAGAGGAAGCTGCGAATTTCTCGCTTTTTCTTTGCAGAAAACTTAAAAAAAAAATTATGTATTTCACAGGGTGTTGATGTGTGGATGAATGCTTGTGTCTTGTGTGCAATTGCAACTTCATGCCTTAAACTTGTGTTTGAGTTGCAGGTGACATCCATGATCAATATTCTGATCTTCTTAGGCTATTTGGAAGGGATGTGGGTGTTGATGTGTGGATGATGATGGGAGCTGTTTATTGTTCATTTAATCTCAAAATATTAGATTAAAAAATCTTCTAAGATTAACCAAATAAAATTAAATTCAAAAAGGAAAACAAATAATAAAAAAAATTGGCTTTGGCAGGTCCCACCTGCCACGTGTCAATATTCTGGAAGCACACTGGTGATTGCAGGTAAATTGGACAACAACACCCGGTTTCACTCAACTTAAGGGACAAGATCGGAGATTTTCAAAGTACGGGACAACAACAACGAAAATAAAAAAGTGAAGAGACATAAAAAGCCTTTTTATCGTTTTACATGGTTTAATCTGACTTGTAGGTTCAGTTAATAGTACGTTAGGTTATTCCAATCAGACAATGTAATATAGTCCTCCTTCTTAAGTCTTTTTTCCAAAACATAATATATTCGATACGAAAGAAAATATTACATGGCAGGAACTATATGCTAGAATTTAGGCTACACTAAAACAAACTAAACATAAAACCTAACCCAAATACAATCATAAATCCAACCTAAATGACCGCCACAAAAGGAAATAGCACACGCCAAAAAGGCGAATATGCTATGGGCCATTACAGAAGCAAACTAATTTACTAACTAAACGTAACATATAAGGTGCATTAATTAGGGGGTTAGGGTTAGGTTGGTAACCAACTGGTTAACCTTCAAGCTTGGGCATCATTCCCATTTGCTCCCTGAGCTTCGGCAGCATGTAAGTGGTGGGTGGCTTGATCCACAATTGCCGGGCATCATTGACTTTTGCATTAGCCTCTGGCGAATTATCCCCCCGAGCTTGAGCTATTTGACATTGCTTCAATTCGGCTTGGGCATGCCACAACCACATCTCAGCTGCATAGAAGCCTGTAATGACATAGTTTTCGTAAGCCTGATCACGGGCTTGTTTGATCTGATCACAAGTATTATAAATCCTAATACATCCTAATACGGGTTACAAACGGCTTCCATTAGGATTAACCTATGCATCACAAGCAACAAAAAGCAACACTTCCTATATATGGGTGATTGTGTGGATAGGAGATGTTAACAGCAAATTGAGTAGATCGGTTAATTGGGTGGATAGAAAAACTGATTATCTATCCAAAATATATTATAAATGACCATTAGTCTGATACAATCATCTCAAGTATGATAAGTTACAAACTCATTAATATACGGCTTCCATTAGGATAACCCGATGCATCACAAACAACACAAGCAGCATGCATCCTATGCAGCCTGAAGAAGAAGGCCAAAAGGGCCACGATTCACTACTTTCACCCAAATGGATGCTGCTCTGAAAATGCAGCCTGCATCGGACATCAATGTTGGACATGATGCTGACAAGCACTTGCAACTGTGCGAGGTCTTCCCCCACTCGGGCTGTCTTGGGCAGTTGATAGGCGTGATTCAGCATGCCGAGAGTCGGGCTTCGGCGTTAGTGATCTGTTGCTTCGTGTTGGAATCATGCTGATGAATTTGATGTTGACACTCGACAGAGAAGGACTATTGAGAGTGATGATGAAACGAACGGCTCGAAGAGGGGAGATAAGATGCTTTTATAATGAAACCCTAGTTTCAGGTTGAGTTTTTGTGTTACACTTTATGGCCCAAATTGGCCAGCCCAAAAAACGATTCTAAATTTTATGTGGGCTGAATGTATTACATGCCTTAGTGGTTCGAGTTTTCCACATTTTTAAGCAGGTGTAGAGAAATTTTTTTTTTTTTGAAAGACTGTATATCATTGTAATATAAAAACAGTTACAAAAGGTTATAGAACCTTGAGAAGAATAACTCAATTGTTCAAATCACTAGATTGTATGCTGTCAATGCATTATTCTAGTGGAAAAAAAGATAAAAACTATATGGCGAATTCTGCGGAACCAAGTTTTGGGTATCCTTGCAAGGTAGCCTGATAAAAATTAGTTATTTTTGGGTAATTATTATTTTTATTTAGTCCTTTAAGATTGTTTAATTTATGCTGATGTCAGAATTTTGTATATGTATATTTTGTGTCACGTTTGGTGCCAAACTCAAAACATAATAATGAATACAAAAAAATTGTCATGACTCGAACTTTCACCTTTTAAAACTACATATTTACAATTACAAGCTTAATGTAATGACTCCTTTACATCCTATTAAAATAATTAGAACTATCATCACCATAACCTTCACATGTAAGAACATCCTCTACTATACTTTTCTGCCACTTATTTTTAAAAAATGTTTTTAATTGTGTAAACATTTTTTTTAGCTCATGAAATTTTGTATAAACTATTAAATATGTTGTACTCATATTTATTGTTTTCTACTCAAATCTGTTACTCTTATTTTTGTGGTAGGACCTATGGATAAGACAAGGAATTTCGGGGACGAAATTCTTTTTAAGGTGGGTAGACTGTAACAGCCTGGGTAAAAATTTAGATTTTTACCGGGACTGTAAAAGTCATTATACAGTAATTTACCGAATGAATTAATCTTAGATAATTAATTCAAGGTAAATCGGGCGTCGTTTTTCGTAACCGAGATTTTTCCCGCGCTTGGGATTTTTCGGACCTAAGTTGGTATTTTTTGGGTCCCGGAATCCTCAGAAAAACACACCGGAAAATAACTAAGGAGGTATATCAGTTATTTTCTGGTCCGGACGGTACACGGCTTACCTGCATGATTGAGTTATACAGCTGCCTTTTCACCTGTGTCTCTCGTGATTGCCTTTTCCTGTGAAGCTCGTGCTTCACCCCTATAACCTATCCTCTTCCCTGAAAACACACAAATAACCAGTGCTGCATCATCTTTTCTTCTTCAAATCTGCAACCCAAGCTCGCTCACCCGTCCTGCAACTCAAACACCAACCAACCAGAAAAAAAAAGAGAGGTTATACAAAAAAAAAAAGAGAAACCAGAAAATAAGAAAAGAAGCTAAAGAAAAGAAAAAAAATAATAAAAAAACCTATCTTCTTTATTCTCCCCGCGTCAGCCCACCATCGACCCTTCACCGCGAGCAACACCAACGACGCCGCCGTCCTCACGTCGTCCAGCAGCCAAGCGCCTTCTGCAGTCGGCTTCCTCCTCCCTGCCTCGCCGTCGCGTCGTCCTTCCTGCTGCATCTTCACCGCCATCTTGTCCTCCTCGCGTGTGACAGCCGAGCCGCGAGCCTCCACGCGCCACCACCTGCAGCAGCAACGTCGCCGGCTATGCATCACGCCGTCCCTCTCGTGGCCGCACGTCCTTCACCGCGACGCTGCCGTGTCGCCCTGCTCGCCGCCTCCTCAGAGCACAACGGCCGCCGCTTCCTCCTCTCCAATCGCCGCCCTGTTCCCCTATTCTTCTCAGTGCTCGCGACCGCCACCCGACGAAGCAGCCATCGCACGCAGAGCTGCCGCCGCTCCAGCAACCGACTGCGTCACCGCCACCCCTGCTCGTGCTCGTCGCCGCCTCGTCTGCCTCCGCTCCCGCGCCGCCATCGGGCTCCCCAAGGTGAGCTGTGAGGATGGAGATGACGAGCGGGTTGACCCGTTTGTGGCGGGTTTGACCCGGATTCGTCTGGGCTGACCGCTGGGTTAGGGTTTGACCGTGGGCTTGGGCTTGGGCTGCTGACCTGGGCCTGCTGCTTGGGTCTGCCTGGGCTGTAGCTTGACCTTGGTTGGACCTGTGCAGTGGGTTATACATGGCCCAGCCCGGTTTAATAAAAAAAATATAATAAAATAAATAATAATATATATACAGAAATGGATTATTAAATAATAATATGTTGGGAAAATATTTCTGGAAAATAGACAAATAATAAACTTGACCAGATATGATATATCCTTTGGGAACTTACTTATATACTATGGAAATGTTTTGGTGAAATGTATATATGCCTTAACATAAATGATTTTGGAATAACTTTTGGAAATATATATGGTTATAAACTGTATAAATTAAATAAAAATAAAAAGACATATTTTCTGAAAAATATATATATGGTATACCTAGGTAATATTTGAAACGCCCCGACCCGTATTTACCATACACAGTAAACACGTGCCGGAACTGTTCTTATTACAGTAGCAGACAGTACATACAAATAACATACAGTACACGTAATCCCAAATACAACATCCGTCACCCGAACCCGGGGACCATTATTCAAACCACAACAGCAGTAGCAGTAATATATAATACAACAACATATAATATATCAGCAGCGGAAGACTTAGAATGAGATGCAGCGGAGGTATGGATCCGGGGTCTGGTGGAGTAGAAACAGCGGCTGGCCGAACCACGTACCTGTACTACGAACAACTCATCCTACGGGATGAAACCCCGCAGGCGAGGGGTGAGTCCGAAGTGCTCACGACGAAAGATAAACAGTAATATGCAGGCAACACAATACTTTCGAAGTAAAATTCCAGCAAAATCATAACAAGATACAACCAGATAAATAACTGAGCCAAGACCAAAAGAATGCTTAAATATTATCAAGTTTTATCTTTCGGGCCCTGTCACTGGATAAGCTAGGGGTCAGACCTGGTTATCAACATGTTCTGGGTGCTAGATCAACCAGGGATCGACATCCCAAATAGTAACCCAGGGATAGACATCCCAAAAATATAATAACGGGATAGACATCCCAAGCATAGACATGCTTAACATAAGTAACCAGATCATAGCCACCACAAAACAGTCTCTAACCTATCAGTCATACCTCTACTTTCCTAGTGACAAATAAGTCGTCAACACAACTTCCAATTATCCAATTATCTCATCAAAACAATAATTCCACAATCAATATATCAACCACAACAGCAATAATATCACAATCAAACTCAATTGGCTCAGCAGTTCAATCAGGCAAAATAATCACAGAAGAACAAACACAGTATCATGTGCGACATATCAAAGGTTATCCATCCTCACCTTGGCCGATTTCCCTACTCCTGAAAGTCCTCAAATTGTCCCGGCTCCGGTGCCTCGGAATGTTGTTCGTTATCAGCTCCTATATTGCAAATAATAGCACATATTCACATAGAAGGCACATAAATGTAAATGATGCTATACCGTAAAAATAAAACTAAACTGATCCGTTACGTCCTAGTGAACCCCGTTATCATCATCATTCACTAATTATTATTTTTGCGTCAAAATTCTATACTATACCTGGTTATTATTCTGGTATTACTTTGATAATACCCTTTCCAAAATATTTCCATAAGATTATTATGTCCATTACTTACTTTCTTTTCCAAAAATTATAGTTATTATAAATTAATCCCTCTAGAAATTAATCGTATGTACCCATTTTCATAGTGTACACCCTTATGCGTACTTACCACAGTTATTTTGTAGTTACCTTAGTTTCCAAATATAATATGTCTAAATAACTATTCCTAAAACATAACTATATACTAGTTATATGCATTTCCCAAAAATAAAATTTATATACACATATCTAAAAATTATAAATATATACCCAAGGTATCATTATTTATGTGTTATCCCTCAAAATAAGTAATTATCTATTTCCCTAAGATATGTATTACGTTTTATTATTCTCTAGTAGAAAAATTATAATTAACAACCATATTATTACTTTTTTTCCCATTCAATTTCTTTCCCTGAGTTTTTACCTATTTTCCAGAAGTTCTCTTTTTTTAAAAAAAATCCCAGAACTAAATATATTCCTCTATCTTTATTCTTATTATCATTATTATTTTGTTTTATTTTTAAATTAATTCGGACTGGGCCAAGGTCCAAGCCCAGCCCAAAGTGCCTAATCCAAACCCAACACCTAACTCCAACAATTAAAACTCAAAGCCCAATCCTTAGCCCAACACTTAAAACCAAAAGCCTAAGACCTAAGTCCTAAACCTAAAGCCTAATGCCCAAGCCCACACTTATCTAGCCCAACCTAGTTACCAGCCGGGTCAGACCCGCGACCCGCGACCCGTATCCGGGTCGTCTTCTTCCTTGTGCTCACCTACACTTGCAGGGCGGCGGCGGCGGCAAGATGGCGACGGGCGAGGCGTGCAGCGAGCTCGGGGAGGAAGGCTGGGTGGTCCGTCACGAGCGAGGGAGGAGGAGAAGCGAGGGAGAGGCGTCGGCGGCGGGTCGTCGCGAGTGGCTCCGGCGCGATCTGCAGACGACGGCTCCTCAGGGCGGCTCTACAACGACGGCGACGGCGGAAAGAGGAAGGAGAAGAGAAGGCAGCGGCGCGGGAGATGCTGGTGGTGGTGCGCGGTCGACGGTGACGGTGACTGGTTGGTGGCCGGTTGTATGTTGGTGTGTGTGGTTTGTTTCCTTTTGTTTCTTTTTTTTAAAATGCTATTTTGTTGCAGTGAAGGACAGAGGCAAGTTACTCGGTTTTTGATTGATGCAGACAGAAACAATGTTAGAAAGTTTATAGGCAGGAAAGGAGATGCTGAGCTGAAATTTTCTTCATGGAATATTTAAGTGGAGAAGAAAATTTTCAGTGGGAAGAAAAGAGATTCGGGGGAGAAAATTTTCGGTGCAGAATATTGCATAATTGGTTAGAAAATATCTGAACCAGCAAAATGACTTAACTGCCCTTCTAACTCCTACTGTGACAAAAACTTACCCAGGGGCATAATTGTCTTTTCGCAGCCTCAAAATTCGGAAAATACCAACTCGTCCCGGAAATTCCACAGAAATATCCGGAGTATGGAGTGAGACTCGGAATTGAAATCCGATGCTCGGTTTTCCATAAAATAATTACCAAAGGTTATTTTTATTCGGTAAATTACTGTACAAAGCTTTTACAGTCCCAGTAAAAACATAAATTTTACCCGGGTCGTTACAATATTTCTGGAAATAGATTACTACGTTGATAATATAATTGTTTAGGGATGTATTATATCTTTAGAAAATAAATATGCATACCTATATTTATTTTCAAATAATATGTTTATATGATTATAACTTATGGAAAAAGAATACATATAGTATATGATTACCTTAATATACTGAAGCGCCCCGACCCGTATTTACCATACACAGTAAACACATGCCAAAACTATTCTTATTGATAGAACAGACAGTACATCGCAGTCAAAATACTACACAGTAAATCAAATACAACAGCTCACTGAATATAATACAACTGTCTCCCATACACGGGAACCATTATTCAATCCACTCATGTCACTCAACAACAGCAGCTTAATCCAAATAGACAACATCACAACAATAAAGGATAGCAGCAATACAACAACATATATGGCACAACAGCGGAAGACTTAAATGTACATGCAATGGAGGTATGGATCCGGAGTCAAGTGGAGAAGAAAGCAACAGCCATCGAACGCCGTACCTGAACTACAAAGCAACTAAACCTACGGGATGAAACCCCGCAGGCGAGGGGTGAGTCCGAAGTGCTCACCGACGAAGGATAAACAGAGATATATAATCAACCATAATGCTTTCAAAGTAAACACAGACAATCACATCACAAAGATACTACTATCAACAACCGAGCCAAGACCAAAAGAATGCTTATTATTATATTTACCAATTTTATCTTCCGGGCCCCGTCACTGGACAAGCTAGGGTCGAACCTGGTTATTAACTAATTCCGGATGCCAGGCCCAACCACAATCTGGGATCAACATCCCAATATCAACAAATCCAGGATCAACATCTCAATAACAACATCATCTGGGATCAACATCCCCAACAACCAACCAAATCGGTCATGACACCACAGAACTAGCCTCTAACCATCTAGTCATACCACTACTTTCCACGTGACAATTAAATCATCATCTCAAATTCCAGTCCAAATCCATACTCTTTCATCAATTACCAATTTTCTATTATCTCAGATTAATCCACAGACTCAATCTCTTATCACAACTGTACAAAATTATCAGTTCAACATTATATCCAACTCAATATACACAAGCCTATCATAATCCAACAACAGCATCAACAATTTCACAATAATCAAATAACAGACAATAATCATACCAGCAGTTCAATCAAACAACAAAAATACAGCATTACGGGCACATATCAAGGGTTATCCATCCTCACCTTAGCCGATTATCAAGTTTGGAAATGCCCCACAGACTCCAAGTCCGGTTCCACAGGTATCTGCCCGTTATCAACTCCTATATCAAACAAATAATATGCACACATAAGTGATATGCAATGTCATGCTACTACTGTATACCGAAAAATAATTACTAACTCGTCTCGGTTACTTCCCCGGGTTAATTTCTATTATCGTCATAATTCACCATTTATTCCCAGTGTCTAAGATAATACTATACTTATACCTATACTCGGATATTATTCCGGTATTTTATTACCTTGATAATACCCTTTCCAAAATTTTTCCTCAAAATAATTATTATTTATTATATATAATATACTTTTCCTAAAATCGTACTTCCCATAATATTATTCCCCAAATTTTTCCAAAATATTTTTTTCACAAAATATATTTTTTTCCAGAATTATAATTTTTCCAGATTTAATTTTATCCTCCTTTTCTTTTTTTTTTTAATTCTAGGCTGGGCCTAAACAGTGCCAGATCAGGCCATGCACAGTGCCAAGCCCAGGCCCCAAACAGGAGCCCAGGAGCAGGCCCAGCGTCAAACCCAGCAACCCAAACACAATTACCAAAACCCAACTTTTAAGCCCACACACCCAAGCCCACAATACACCAGCCTACAACCCTAGCCCAAATCGCAACCCTAGCCCAAATCGCAACCCATACCCATTTACTACACGCAGGTCGACCCGACCCGAACACCATACAGCCGGGTCGTGCTCACCTTGTAATCTGCAGCGTCGGCGCGACGATCGGCGGCTCGGGGCGAGGCAGGCGAGAGTGGCGTGAGGGGAGGAGACCGACGCGGCGGCGTCACGAGGAAGAACGGAAGGCGTGGGTCTGCTCGGGTCGTCAGTGTGCAGGCGGCGAGGAAATGGGCTCCCGTCGTCGACGGCGTCAATCCGCTGCAGAGGGAAGACCGGAGAAAGGAAGAAGGAGGGCGGCGAGACTTCGGTCTCGTCCCTACTGCACGGCGAGGCGAGCGAGGGCGGAGAAGGAAGAGGTGGCGGTTGGTGGTCCTCGGCCACGGGTGGCTCACGGTGGAGAAGAAGAAAAAGAAAAGAAGAAGGGGAGGGGGGGAAACGGCAGCTTGTGCTGGTGTGGTGTGTGTGTCTTTGTTGTGTTGTTGTTTTTGTTTTTTTTTTGGTTTGGAATGAAGGAAGGTGGAGTTTGGTTGCTGGTAGTGTTTTGCAGATGAAGTTTTGCAGAGGAAGAGCTGGGCAGAGGAAAGAAAATGGTAAAGGGAAATATGGTGGTATGCAGGAGATGGTGCAGGTGAAGAAGAAAATAGAGTCACGGGCATGAACTGGCTATTCACATGCCTCACAGTGAATGGCGGCTGCAGCCCCCTCACTATGCAGCATGTGAGGCGGGTTCTGTCTGGACCAGAAAATAACTATAATACCCCCTTGACTTTATTTCTGGCCCGATAACTCGGGGCTAATCCAGACTTTTCTGAAGATTCCTGGACCCGAAAAATTCCAACTTGGTCCGGAAAATCCGCAGAAAAATCCCGAGCATGGGACAAGGCTCGGTTTCGGAATCCGATGCACGAATTACCATAAATTAATTACCCAAGATTAATTTTTAATGGTAAATAATTTGTAAAATAAATTATTACGGTACCGGTAAAAACGTAAAAATTACCCGGGCTGTTACATATATATATATATATATTTAATTTATGTTACTAGGAAAATAAAGAATATGACATAATTTTGAGAATTAAGGTTAAATGACATAATTTATTATATGAAAGTATTTTCTGATATATATAATTGGTTAAGTATTTATTATGGTGATACTTTTATCTTATGGAAAAGAATATACGATATGGTAAAAATAATTATTTTCAAGAAAATATTTTCGGAAAAAGGTATAATTATGATAAAGGATAATTTCATGATAGTATAATTATAATCGAGATGTTTTACCGGGGGGGGCTTTAATTTACAATTTATGGCATCATAGTATACCGATTATGTGCATCTTATGTGTGCATTTGTTATTTGTTATATAGGAGCTGGTATCGAGCAGTTCCTGTAGAACCGGCTTGGGACCAGTCATTGTCTTCAGAGTTGAGTAATCGGCTAAGGTGAAGATAAGTAAATATTTATATACTGCCCATGATATCAAGTTGCTGTTTGTTTGCTATGTGTGATAATTGCTGATATGATACCTTGTGGCTGTGAATGGTTATTGTGAGATGAATTTAGTTGATATTTGTTGCCGTTGATGTTATTGAATTGTTGCTACTGTTGTTGTTATTGATGATGTAAGAAATGCTGGTATTAGTAGGTTATTACTGTTGTTGTTGACTGTGAAAATTGTGTGAGTTGAGTACCGGGGTACTAGTATGGAAACAGTTTGGAATAAGTTTATATTATCCAGACGAGCGGAGAGGCTGTGAGCCTGCTCGGGATAATGGACATGGGTCGGTTAATAGTAATGTGGTAACAAGCTGAGGAAAAAGAAATAATAAAATGGAAACACTTAGACATCTAGTAAGTCACAGTTAAATGTTGGAACAGCCAGATGGTAGTCTTTTATTTTATGGTGCTGGGGGAGAGTATGCTTGGGGTCTGCTCCCTGTCTGTACCAATTATTATTTTAGGCGCTGGGGGAGAGTGTGCTTGGGGTCTGCTCCCTGTCTGTGCCAGTTATATGTGGAGGTACCAGGGCGGGGTCCATGGGCTAGCTAGCTTGACTACCAGGCGACGGCCACCATTTAACTTGTGATAGGGGCCCTGATAATAAAATTGGAATAGCGTGTCTAGAATCACAAGTGTGTATTTAAGATTCGTGAGAACCTTAGTTAATTGTTGGGGATATGACTTGGAAATTTACGGTTGCTTGTATATGTATATTTGCTTATGGGTTTTACCCAGTGGGCACTTCGGACTCACCCCTCACCTGCGGGCTTTCATCCCGTAGGTTGAGTTATTTGTGGTTCAGGTATGATGTATTCCAAACAGGCTGCGGCGTTATCCCTTGGACAGGACTTGGATCCATTAGTTTGCATCAGTGTCGCATACAGTGTCTTTGTGAGTTTTAAAAGTCTTCCGCTGCGCTGATTATTGTTATTGTTGGGCCTTGGGCCGATTGTGATGTTATTGATGTTCCCGAGTTTGGATGACGGTTTTTATGTTGGGTCGAAGGCCGGATTTTTTATGTTTATATTTTGGGCTGTTGAGCCAGAGTTTCTGTTGTACACACTATATGCTGGGTTTTGTTTGGTCGGGTTGTTACAGTTTCGGCACGTGTTTACTATGTACGGTAAATACGGGTCGGGGCGCTTCATTTTTTGTAGCGGAGCGGGCGGTAAGTCCTTGGGTGATTGTTTTGCTTATTTGCTGTGCATAGCTCGCTCCATATGTTTATCATTTTGCAATTTTGTCATTTAGTTAGTACATGATGGATCCAGTCGAGGGACGCCAGCTTGCCACAGAACATTCACATAAGAGGTAATTGATGCCATAAACATGCAGAAACATAAATATTATTAATATTACTAACATTATTATTACATCGATATTATTGTAAAAAAAAAATACATTCATCTTCTCGGTACAACATTGACCCTGAAGCTATTGGGGTCATTGTTAATGTTGACCCTGATGTTGTCGTTCTACGAGAACCACATGCCGCCCGTGTTGCTCTGGCCAGGAAGCTCGAACTGGTTTGCTGGAGGGAACCAGAGTGGGATGACACCGTGATCATCTTCAGGCTGCCACTGGGTCTCCGTGAGAAGAACCATGTTGGGCTTGTATTGGTTCTTCAGGTCCCTCAGGGTATGCGAGAACTACTGGGAACGCCTAGTGATTCCTCTGCAGTTCTACACCAGTAGTCAGGCTTTTGGCCAGGTTGCGGGCAATCGAGTTACTCTGGGCATGCTCTGGGCAGTCATCGAGAGCTGGTAGTAGGTGCCTTGGTCCAAGAAATGGCAAGTGGGCTCTAGGTTGAATTCCTGAAGTCTTTCAGAGATGAAAAACATGACGGAATTGGTCGAGCCGTAGAAGGAGGTCCTCAGGGTGCCTTGGTCCTCTAGGAAGAACGTCTCTTCCATGGGAGTGACGAAGAACCTGGACGAGTAGAGTTCGTCGACGAAGACCAGACGAGGCATCCTGCCGAGCTCGTTCGGTAGTTCCTCCGGACGTCGTTGATCATGCTGTAGGCCAGCCGGTTTCTTCTGCCTAGGGAGGCACCTTCGACGAAGAAGAAAGATGATGGAGCAAGCATTCTGACTTGGCAATTTTGTGTCTTTTCTGGACGTGTTTTGTGTTTATTTTTCTAAACGTGTTACAAAACTCTCTTTCAAAATGCTTTTGATGATTTGCATCACACCACTCTGTCTTTTATACTCTTATGGGGAGTGTGATTTGTTAGTAATATGCCCAAAAGACAATCATGGATGTTTACTTATAGTCATGTACATACACTTTAAGGTTATTCCAATAAGTATCGTTTATGAGATAAACGCTTGCACATACTTATAACCCTAGAATATTTCATATTCTTAAATTTCCCTAGTCGATTATTATTATGGATGTGTTATAATAATAAATTAAGACTAGCGTATGTTGAGATTTTATATGTGATATGAATTCTACATACGGGTACAAGTTGGAGAACTTGTGGACTGGACCGACCCAAGAACCCTACATGGAACGTTATATGTATGTCATTAGTGGTTCTTATAGATGTGATTGTCCTCCGACCTGAGATCGTCAAGGTATCCAACATATGAATCATGTACTTTGATATTATTCCTAGTCACCCGTAACTGGGTGGACATAAGGGTAATCATTGGGTATATGCCGAGTATGTAGTGGGTTTTGATTGATCAAGAGGGGATTC
>JAKUCV010005446.1:51741-88788 GCA_028386065.3 Turnera subulata
TTCATATGCTTGATATGTCTTAGTGAATATGCATGATATGTTCTATGTGATAAAGCATGATCATGTCATATTGTCTTCAATTGTATGTATGTGATACATATGTTGTTGAGGTTGATTTGTCAAAAGTGTTTTGACAACAAGAGGTTGATTGATATGAGATATCAATCAAGATGATTATGGCAGTAGGTCGAAGGGTTCGACTAAGAAAAGCATAATCTGATTATGCCAAATAGTTTGGACTTCCAGAGCCTCAAGGACATCGATGTTCATGGCAGGACATCGATGTCCTAGAATACCCGCATCGATGTTGTGGAGACCAATAAATTCAACAGCGAATTAAGGGTAGATAGAGGCCTAACTGGTGTCTGGCCTGAACAGCAAAGTTGTAGCTCTACTTCTTAGCTTTCCAGGGACACCAAGTTTGTACAAATCCGAGCTCTACAGCTCTGGATATGGCCGAAATACTAAGTACTGCCAATTATTGGCGAGAATCAGATTCTCATAGACATCGATGTTCATTTATGGACATCGATGTTCACTTGCATTTTTGTTTTCCAAATTTGCTTAACATCAATGTATGATTTATCAAGAACAAGCATGTGATGTGTTGGAAACATATGTTGATGAAATATTAAGTTCTTAGTTTCCTTCCATGATGAGCACTAATCATTGCTTAGATCAACACTAGGTAGGTTTTGCTCTAGCAAGGTGCCTATGTTTATCCTAGCAAGGTTCGAGAGGATAATTGTAATACCCCGATTGCTTATTGTGGGTTTGGACTTAACTAGGTTACCTTAGTAGGATTAAGAACCTAGAGGCAAGGGTTGAGCAATGTCTATAAGATAGACTTGGACAAGGTGTTGTTCACTCAACTATCCAAGAGTTACATAGAGATGTAATTGACAAGAGTTGTCTACCTAAATACCTATGATGTAGGTGATCAGCCCTAGCTGACTTATGTTGTAGTGAAATATGGATCTTGGCCTACTTTTATAATTGTCTTGATTTATATAGTAGGAGTATATTTAATAGAATTCCTTAATAAATGATTTGTATGCATGACTATTATTTGTCTGAGTTGATCTTGTTGTAGAATTACCATGGCACAAAACACTAGCACCTATTATTGCGATTGGTCCTAGAGTAGGACAAGCTGAATAGGAATAGTTTCCTAGAGTGGCATCACATTTTGAGGATAGTCTTCAAACAAGAAAAATTTGTATGTCCTTGAAGGGCCTGTTCTTAATGAATTGGCGCCTAATGCTTCTAGGGCAGAAGTAGATGCTTGTGAGTAGCATGTTGATGATGCATTGGATGTTGCATGCCTTATGGTAATTTCCATGGACTCTGAGCTTCTGAAGCAAGATGAGAACATGTGGGCGTTCGATATGATCGAACATCTGAAATTGCTCTGAGGAGAGCAAGTAAGGCATGGGAGGTACGAGACCTCTAAGGCATTGTTCCAATGCAAGATGGCTAAGTTATCACCCGTTAGACCTCATGTGCTCAAGATGATTAGATACATTGAGAGCCTTAGGGGTCTTGGTTTCCTTTGAAAAGGAAAGGGTAAAGCAATGTTAGACAAGAAGAAGAAATGTACCAAAAGGTTTGGTGCATGTACATCTTCTTGTTCTCATGTGCTGATACCCAAGGGAGGTATTGCAAAGGTAGGAAATTGTTTCCGTTGCAATAAACCAGGCCATTAGAAATGCAACTGCCCTGTTTACCTTGAAGAGGTAAAGAAGCAGAAGGGAAGTGAGACTTCCGCTTCAGGTATTTTGTTATAGAGGCTAATATCTCTACCTCTGCATCATGGGTATAAGATGCCGGATGTGGTTCTCACATTTGAGGAAATGTGAAGGAACTGAGAAAGAGTGGGAGATTGGCTAAGGATGAGATAGACCTACGCCTCGGAATTGGAGCAAGAGTTGCCACATTAGCCGTAGGGACTTTCTATCTATCCTTACCGAATGGTTTGGTTTTAGAACTGGACAATTGTTATTATGTACTTGCCATAAGCAGGAATTTAATTTCTATGTCTTGTATGTACAAGAAAGGTTTTTCATTGAAAATAAAGAACAATTGTTGTTTTATTTATTTCAATGAAATTGATTGTGGTGGTGCATTTTAAACGATGATTTGTATGTTCTAAACCTAGTGTCGCCTATCTATAACATTAATACGAAGAAGGTTAGATTACAAGATTCTAGTGAAACCTATTTCTGGCATAGTCGTTTGGCCCACATAAACGAGACTCGTATTCCTAAACTCCATAAAGTTGGAATTTTAGACTCATTTGATTTTGAATCATATGAGACATATGAGTCATGTTTATTAGGCAAAATGACTAAGGCTTCCTTTACGGGTAAAGGTGAAGAGCCTAGGACTTGCTAGGTCTAATACATACTGATGTATGCGGACCTATGTCTACACAGGCTAGAGATGGTTTTCAATACTTCATTACATTTACTGATGACATCAGTAGATACGGCTAAGTGTATCTAATGAGACATAAGTCGGAATCCTTTGAAAAGTTCAAAGAATTTAAGAATGAAGTACAGAATCAACTCGGAAAGGTATTAAGATGTTTCGATCAGATCGAGGCGGTGAATACTTATACCGAGAGCTTCTTGATCATCTAAAAGGTTGTGGTATAGTATCACAACTTACTCCACCGGATACGCCTCCATGAAATGTTGTATCCGAAAGGAGGAACGGAACCTTGTTGGACTTGGTTCGTTCTATGATGAGTCAAGCTAACCTTTCTTCTTCCTTTTGGGGACATGTATTATTGAGTGCTGTATTTACACTTAACCGTGTTCCATCTATATCGGTCAAAAGACATCATATGAGATATGGACTGGGAAGCGTCCCAACTTGTCTTTTATGAGGGTTTAGGGTTGTCATGCTTACGTGAGACGTGAAGCATCGGATAAACTCGACCCTAAATCCGACAAGTGCCTTTTGTATGATACCTTAAAGGTATTATTTCTATAATCCCATAGAGCACAAAGTGTTTGTGGCTCAGACTGCTGTTTTCTAGAAAGAGTGTTTATTTCTAGAAAAATCAGTGGGAGGATAATAGAACTCGAAGAAGTTCGAGATAAAGAGGCTGAGATGGAACAAAGGACAGGATCCGCAAGTTGTTGTGGATGAGAATCCTGTACCTAAAACACATGGACCGCGTAGGTCGGATAGGACTCGGTATGAGCTTGAGAAATATGGATTTCTCATAACTCATATTGGAGATGTGATGCTCATAAGTCAGGATGAGCTCACTTCCTATCAGCTGATCATTACGGGTCTAGACTCCAAGAAGTGGCTAGAAGCCATGAATTCGGAAATGGAATCCATGTATCAAAACAAGGTATGGACCTTGTTTGATCCACCTGAAAGGGTAAAACCTATAGGGTGCAAGTGGGTCTTTGTGAAAGACCGACATGGATGGTAATGTGATTACCTTTAAGGGCAATTGGTTGCGAAAGGTTTCAAGCTAGTTCATGGTATTGACTATGATGAAACCTTCACACCAGTCGCCATAGTTAAATCTATCCGAATTCTATTGGCTATAGCTGGATGCCATGACTATGAGATATGGTATGCAAGTTGCAAATGTCCATTTGTGGACTAAAGCAAGCTTCTAGGAGTTGGAATCTTCGTTTTAATGATGTAATCAAAGAGTTTAGCTTCATAAAAGTGAAGATGATTCATGTGTTTACAAGAAGGTTAGTGGGAGCACTATTGTTTTCTTGTTGATTGTATGTTGACGACATCCTACTTATTGGGAATGACACTCCGACACTAAAGTCTGTAAAGACTTGGTTAGGAAAGAATTTCTCAGTGAAGGACTTAGGAGGAGCTGCCTAAGTGTTAGGCATAAAGATCGATAGAGATAGATCCAAAAGGCTTCTCGGGCTAAGCCAGAGTACATATATTGATAGGATGCTAAAGAGGTTTAACATGCAAAGGTACCAAGAACGGTTTCTTGCCCATGTCATATGGCATAGCTCTCTCATAGAATCTGTATCCTAGTATGACTAAGGAGAGAGAGCGAATGAGTTAGATTCCTTATGCGTTTGCAATAGGACCTATCATATATGCCATGCCATGTACTAGATCGGATGTCGCTTATGCTCTGAGTGTCACGAACAGATGCCAATCTGATCCCGGTGATAGTCACTGGATAACGGTTAAATATCCTTAAGTACTTGAGAAGCACTAAGGATGCATTCCTGGTTTACGGAAGCGTTGATGGGCTTGTTGTAAAGTGTTACAAAGATGCCATCTTCCAAACTGACAGGGATGATTTTAGATCGCAATAAGGATATGTGTTTTGTCTTGGAGGTGGTACTGTGAGCTGGAAGAGTTCCAAGCAGGAACAGCCACCGACTCTACAACTAAGGCTGTGTATAGTTCCTTCTGGGAACAATGTAGCAGAAACATTGTCTAATCTTCACATGCAACTGAAGCATGATGGTCATACTAGATCCACATGTATAAGATACATGGATGTTTGGCTTTAGTGCAAGTGGGAGATTGTTAGTAATATGCCCAAAAGCCAATCATGGATGTTTACTTATAGTCATGTACATACACTTTAAGGTTATTCCATATAAGTTTCGTTTATGAGATAAACGCTTGCACATACTTATAACCCTAGAATATTTCATATTCTTAAATGTCCCTAGTCGATTATTATTATGGATGGGTTATAATAATAAATTAAGACTAGCGTATGTTGAGATTTTATATGTGATATGAATTCTACATACGGGTACAAGTTGGAGAACTTGTGGACTGGACCGACCCAAGAACCCTACATGGAACGTTATATGTATGTCATTAGTGGTTCTTATAGATGTGATTGTCCTCCGACCTGAGATCGTCAAGGTATCCAACATATGAATCATGTACTTTGATATTATTCCTAGTCACCCGTAACTGGGTGGACATAAGGGTAATCATTGGGTATATGCCGAGTATGTAGTGGGTTTTGATTGATCAAGAGGGGATTCGTCCAACCCATATAACGGGTATATTATCGGATGGTTTCTTGATAGAGTTGAACTGTAAATGCACGGCCGTGCTCGGATTATGATATGTTGATATCATTGGTATCCGTTTTACACAGTTAACTCGAGGATCAAGAAACCGAGATTAAACATATACGAGATTGACATATTCCATGTCTCGGTTTAATCTTGATAAAGGGACGAAGGGACGATGACATATTCCGAGGCATAGAGAATCAGTACTGATCTTGTCGTTCGGGTAGCAATGATGTGTTGCTAGACGCCGCTCTTTGCTTATAATTGTAAAATGGGATTTTATAATTATTGCCGGACGTTACAAGTGCCTACAGGGTCACACACATAGAACCGTTGATACGAGCAGATGGTCGAATCGTGGTTGGACCATGGTTGGACCGGGTGTGGTTGGACCGCGGTTAAACCGTGGTTGGACCGTGGTTGGACCATGGACGTTTTTGGGGTGGTTTGGCTCACTAAATATCAGATTTATTGAACCATTATTGAGGCCATGTGATGTGTATTCCATTGTGCTTAATGGTGGACATGATGATGAGAATCTTAATCATGTGGCCAAAGGTGTTGGCCACCTTGTCTTCCACCTTTTGTGAGTTGGATTAGATCAAAAGCATAATCTGATTGTGCAAGTGTAATCCAACGTTTTTGGGTCTGAAAAATTCAGAGTATTGAGCCTTAAGAAGTGTTCTTGAGAGCTTGAGAAAATACACACTTACCCCTTTCTTGTGAAAGAAAAAGAACACCAAAACACCACAAACATAAGCCCCGGTTTTACTCTTGCTAGCACATCATTCCGGGGAGCTCGTTCTTGGATTCGTGAGACGATTCCGAGAAGGTCACGGTTCGTGTGGATACCGTAGAGGAGCAGGTCTTCTTCTTGCTCTAACTGATTCGTTCCAGCCTTCGTCTTGGTCTGGATGATTCCTTACACAAGTTAGGTGAAAGATCCTAACCTTACAAGTATGTAACATTTGTTATACGGTTTATATGCTTCACATGTGGTTCTTGGCTAAGTTTCCTTTGCTTCCGCTGCATCTTTTACTTCTATATGATTGTCATATAGCCTAGGGAAACTTACATGATTACCGTTTTGTTTTTCAAAGTTTAGACCCCACCTATCCCCGGGAAAGTCTAAAAAATTTTTCGGTGATAGGAAAAGTAGATTCCCTTCACAAAACTCCAAACCGTTTTCATTCTCCAAGGTGTTGCTTTTTGAAAATTTTGCCGTTGCCTCATTTATTACTTCATCACTTTATACGTTTTTCGGGCTACAAAGGCAAGTGTTTTTCAGCTCTTTTCCATCGCACGATTTTCTATCGCCCTGGCTATCTTGGCGTTTCTTTTTATGGTTTTTTTATATTTTCTACATCTTTTATCACATGCATTCGTGATCGTTGTGGCTAGACTGATGGAACCATACCTCGAGTAGAGTGTATGTGTGACAGGTTGCACCTATTCGGACATCATGGAGGGATACGATGTCTGGAAGATGTTTTTGGCTTGTGGACAGGTGGATATCTTTTCTTCCGAGGACACAGGATGTTCTCGTGATCATCGCCTTGCGGGTTAACAGACGTCTTTTTCACGAGGGAAACCGACGTCACCGTTAGCTCTGCATGTTACGTTTCTCGGGATCGAGGATGTTTACGACCGATATGAGCGCCGAACATGAACATATGTTTTTGTTTTAACTTCTTTATGTTTTGGTTTTGTTAAACGAGTTTTGTTTTATTTTTAATTTCCTTATGATGGTTTTACTTCCTTTTGTTGGTTCTGTTTTTAACATCTTTATGTTTGATTTTATTTTTATTTTTCCTTCTTGATGGTCTTGTTTTGCTTTAAAATATTTTTCCTTTCTTTTTAACATGAGATTTCTTAACATAAGAGTTTTGATTTAAAAAGAAAACTTGTTTTATTTATTTCATAACAGTTTTACAATACAGAGAAGAAGTACTCTATTGAGTTACATGCTTCTCAAGGTCTTTTACAAGTTTTTGTATGTTTTTCATGTGAGGGAAGAGTTTCGCACACGCCAGTCCTATCTGCATCACTGCCGAGCTGACCTTCTTCAGTGAGACGTTCAGTTGCGATAGTGTCTGCAGTGGAGTGCTGCTTTCAGCAGTTGCCTTGCATTTCCGATCATCAGCTTCTTTTCCGGCACGCTTCTTTCGCTGTCTTGGGGAGACCACCACATCTTCCTTCAGACTGATGATGTTGGTCTTGAACCGCTTCTTGGGAGGTTCTTCATCGGAGCTTGTCGGGAAAGCAGTACCACCGATGTAGTTGTTATCCTCGGAGTCAGAGGTGGTTCTTGTTCTCAGTGGAGAGTCCATGACTGTGTGTGAGTTTGCCAGTCATGAGGTTCGGTTTTATAGAGGATGAGATGTCGCTTAAGGGTATAAGCGGTATCTCGCGTTGAGTTTGGACACCTGGTAGAGTGTACCAGAAGCTTATCGTGGTAGGACCCACGGATAAGACAAGGAATTTCGGGGACGAAATTGTTTTTAAGGTGGGTAGACTGTAACAGTCCGGGTAAAAATTTGGATTTTTACCGGGACTGTAAAAGTAATTATACAGTGATTTACCGAAGGAATTAATCTTGGGTAATTAATTCAAGGTAAATCAGGCGTCGTTTTTCGTAATCGAGGTTTTTCCCGCGCTTGGGATTTTACCGTGGATTTTTCGGACCTAAGTTGGTATTTTTTGGGTCCCGGAATCCTCAGAAAAACACACCGAAAAATAACTAAGGAGGTATATCAGTTATTTTCTGGTCCAGACGGTACATGGCTTACCTGCATGATTGAGTTGTACAGCTGCCTTTTCCCCTGTGTCTCTCGTGATTGCCTTTTCCTGTGAAGCTCGTGCTTCACCACTATAACCTATCCTCTTCCCTGCAAACACACAAATAACCAGTGCTGCATCATCCTTTCTACTTCAAATCTGCAACCCAAGCTCGCTCACCCGTCCTGCAACTCAAACACCAACCAACCAGTAAAAAAAAAAAAAGAGAGGTTATACAAAAAAAAAGAGAAACCAGAAAAGAAGAAAAGAAGCTAAAGAAAAGAAAAAAAATAATAAAAAACCTATCTTCTTCATTCTCCCCGCGTCAGCCCACCATCGACCCTCCACCGCGAGCAACACCAGCGATGCCGCCGTCCTCACGTCGTCCAGTAGGCGAGCGCCTTCTGCAGCCGGCTTCCTCCTCCCTGCCCTGCCGTCACGCCGTCCTTCCTGCTGCATCGTCACCGCCGTCTTGTCCTCCTCGCGTGTGACAGCCGAGCCGCGAGCCTCCACGCGCCACCACCTGCAGCAGCAACGTCGCCGGCTACGCATCACGCCGTCCCTCTCATCGCCGCACATCCTTCACCGCGACGCTGCCGTGTCGCCCAGCTCGCCGACTCCTCAGAGCACAACGGCCACCGCTTCCTCCTCTCCAATCGCCACCCTGTTCCCCTCTTCTTATCAGTGCTCGCGACCGCCACCCGACGAAGCAGCCACCGCACGCAGAGCTGCCGCCGCTCCAGCAGCCGACTGCGTCACCGTCGCCCCAGCTCGTGCCCGTCGCCGCCTCGACTGCCTCCGCTCCCGCGCCGCCATCGGGCTCCCTAAGGTGAGCTGTGAGGATGGAGATGACGAGCGGGTTGACCCGTTTGTGGCGGGTTTGACCCGGATTCGTTTGGGCTGACCGCTGGGTTAGGGTTTGACCGTGGGCTTGGGCTTGGGCTGCTGACCTGGGCTCGCTGCTTGGGTCTGCCTGGGCTGTAGCTTGACCTTGGTTGGACCTGTGCAGTGGGTTATACATGGCCCAGCCCGGTTTAATAAAAAAATATAATAAAATAAATAATAATATATATACAGAAATGGATTATTAAATAATAATATGTTGGGAAAATATTTCTGGAAAATAGACAAATAATAAACTTGACCAGATATAATATATCCTTTGGAAACTTACTTATATACTATGGAAATGTTTTGATGAAATGTATATATGCCTTAACATAAATGATTTTGGAATAACTTTTGGAAATATATATGGTTATAAACTGTATAAATTAAATAAAAATAAAAAGATATATTTTTTAAAAAAATATATATATGGTATACATAGGTAATATTTTTGGAAATAGATTACTACGTTGATAATATAATTGTTTGGGTATGTATTATATCTTTAGAAAATAAATATGCATACCTATATTTATTTTCAAAAAATATGTTTATATGATTATAATTTCTGGAAAAAGAATACATATAGTATATGCTTACCTTAATATATATATATATATATATATTTGTTAAATAATAAATTTCTGGATATATATATTTATATTTAATTTATGTTGCGAGGAAAATAAAGAATATGACATAATTTTGAGAATTAAGGTCAAATGACATAATTTATTATATGAAAGTATTTTCTGATATATATAATTTATTAAGTATTTATTATGGTGATACTTTTATCTTATGGAAAAGAATATACGATATGGTAAAAATATTATTTTCAAGAAAATATTTTCGGAAAAAGGTATAATTATGATAAAGGATAATTTCATGATAGTATAATTATAATCGAGATGTTTTACTGAGGGGGGCTTTAATTTACAATTTATGGCATCATAGTATACCGATTATGTGCATCTTATGTGTGCATTTGTTAATTATTATATAGGAGCTGGTATCGAGCAGTTCCTGTAGAACCGGCTTGGGACCGGTCATTGTCTTCAGAGTTGAGTAATCGGCTAAAATGAGGATAAATAAATATTTATATACTGCCCGTGATATCAAGTTGCTGTTTGTTGCTATGTGTGATAATTGCTAATATGATACCTTGTGGCTGTGAACGGTTGTTGTGAGATGAATTTAGTTGATATTTGTTGCTACTGTTGTTGTTATTGATGATGTAAGAAATATTGGTATTAGTAGGTTATTACTGTTGTTGTTGACTGTGAAAATTGTGTGAGTTGAGTACCGGGGGTACTAGTATGGAAACAGTTTGGAAGAAGTTTATATTATCCAGACGAGCGGAGAGGCTGTGAGCCTACTCGGGATAATGGACATGGGTCGGTTAATAGTAATGTGGTAACAAGCTGAGGAAAAATAAATAATAAAATAGAAACACTTAGACATCTAGTAAGTCACAGTTAAATGTTGGAACAGCCAGAAGGTAGTCTTTTATTTTATGGTACTGGGGGAGAGTGTGCTTGGGGTCTGCTCCCTGTCTGTACCAATTATTATTTTAGGCGCTGGGGGAGAGTGTGCTTGGGGTCTGCTCCCTGTCTGTGCCAGTTATACGTGGAGGTACCAGGGCGGGGTCCACGGGCTAGCTAGCTTGACTACCAGACGACGGCCACCATTTAACTTGTGATAGGGGCCCTGATAATAAAATTGGAATAGCGTGTCTAGAATCACAAGTGTGTATTTAAGGTTCGTGAGAACCTTAGTTAATTGTTGGTGATGCGACTTGGAAATTTACAGTTGCTTGTATATGTATATTTGCTTATGGGTTTTACCCGGTGGGCACCTCGGACTCACCCCTCACCTGCGGGCTTTCATGAAACGCCCGTGACCCAATTTATTAATATAAGTTATAAATTAATAATAGTTTGACCAAATGGCCCTTATCATTCCCAGGACACCCGTATCCCAAACCATCCATTAAAGATTGTAAAATATGTGAAGAGACCAAAATGCCCTTCTACCCGGGATACAACATCAACAGAATAATCAATGAACAATTATACATCAATTCACACAGCAACGAGTATACATTGTAGGCAGTAATGCATACAAAGGTTTATAAGTCCTCACCTTGGCCATAATAATAGTCTCGGAAGCCAAAGCCTTAACCCGCCTCAACATTCCTATGTCCATAACGTCCTACGAACATACACCTCATATAAGAAGTTTATTCATGACAATTGAGCAAATGCATATTAATAACATGACCTCGAGTCAAACCCGTGACGCTAAGCCCGTTACTAAGATCAGGGTCTAAATCCAAGCAACTCAAATCCCAAGTTCTGTACTTAACTTAACTCTAATTGTAGTCAATTGGGCCTAGAGTGTATTAACCCAAATCTCCAAAATACAACGTTGGGCCTAAAGCCCACATCCATATTAGTCATTAGGCCTAAACCCTTCTAAGTCCAAAACCGAATTCCGGGCCTAAAGCCCATTATGAAGTGGGGCTCAAATCCCGTTACCCAAGTCCAAAGGTTATCAATTATGTCCTCGGGCCTCAAGCCCATATTTTAAGGTCCATCATCACTAAGTATAAAATTGGGCTCAAGCCCGTTACTTAAATCCAAAAACTATTCACAGGTTAATTATTTGACCTGGCCCGGTTTCCTAAGACCGTTCTAAGGTCAACCCGAGCCCGACTGTTCCCGGCCTATGGTTCTACCCGTGTCGGTAAGTTCCCGGCTAAACATACACATAACCCCGCACCCCGGTATTCCACTAAATAACTTCAATTCCCGATACACAATTTTAATTACATTTAATTATTACATGCCATGATTGTGTTTAAAAACATCAAATTACTCATCGAGGGTATACCGTTAAATGCCGGAAAAGAAGTTATGTCTTGCCGGCCAATCCCGGGCCTCGCCGGAAAATTCATCATCTCGCCGGAACAGTGCTTCGACCCGCCGGATTCCGGCCAAGCTCGCCGGAACAGTACACGTCTCGCCGGATTCCGGTCATCCTCACCGGAACAGCCACCCGAGAAGCCGACAAACACAGAAACTGCCCAAAACGAACACCACACAACCGGCTTTCAACTCCACAAACAACAAACACCAAGAATCAACAAACAAGGGAACGAATTGAATAGTTGGATCCTTACCGGAACATGAGACAACCATCACGGATCTATCAAACAACCAAACCACAACACTACTGCCACCATCTAAAAAAAAAACCAATCTGCAACCTCGTCAACACCCCACACTGCCGGAATCCACAAACCCGAGCTCCACCACAAGCCATCTGAATCCGTCCCTAGAAGACCACGGCAACTCAGTAGTCCCCAACCACCAACCCAAACAAACCCATTCGGGTTAGGACAAACAACCGCAAGAACGACAAGCAAAAGAAAAGGAGGAAGAGAAACGATGAAGGCCTACCAGGGGCGGCGGCAACTCCTCGCCGTGAACTGGCGCCCAACCTCCCTCATCCGACATTAACCCCATCTGACCGCAGCCGACCCATCCACACAATACCACAACAAACCCAATCAAACCCAGTTCAGTGGTCCATAGTCACAAAAACGAAAGAAAGAAAACAAAGGAGGAGAAGAAGGAATCCGGTGGCTTACCCGTGCTCGGCGGCGGCACCGCGCCGTACCTTGGGTTCTGCACCACGGAGGCTCTCGCCTGGAGGTCCCTCCTTCCCAGACAGCTGCGTCGGCGACAACTCTCGAGAGCTCCCTCGGGTTCACTGTCATCCACCCCGCTTCCCCTTCCCGAGCCCCTTCACTGACGCGGCTCACAGGGACGAAAGAAGACAGCCCATGGCGGCACCAAACAACCCCAACACACGCCCGCCAACGATGGTGATGGGACTTGAATCCAACCTTCCAGCCGCTGCTCGTCCCCATCGTCTCGCCTCGCAACCTCAGCCTCCCGTTCCTCCACAGCCTCGAATGGAGAGCGTGGCGGCGGTGGCGTGGGGTCGCGCCGATGGCGACAAGAAAAAGGAAGAGTGGAAGTTGGGGGCGGCGGTTTGAGTGAAAGGAAGAAGGAAGAGAACAGGGAAGGGAGTGGGCAGCCGTCCTGGAGGAGAAGAAAAGAGAGAAAAGAGGGGAGAAGGAGAGAAAAGAATGGGTTTTATACCTAGGGTAAACCTAGGGTTCGGCCACGCGTGAAACGACGTCGTTTTGGCTAGCAAAACGGCGTCGTTTTGCCCTTCCCAGCTCCTCAGGTCAATGCACTTCTCTAGCTAGTCAAAACGCAAGCTCCCTATGAGTTTTATGCCTTGACACACCCAAAACTACGTAGTATTGATCAATACTACGCCAAAACTTGTGTTTTAAACACAAATACAAATAATACTCAATTTCCTACTTTAATCCTGAATAAAGATTTAATTTCCACACTAAAATTTTTATTACTAAGGAAATAAAATATTTCCAAAGAAAAGAAGAAGAAAATTAACAATAATCTTCTTAACCTAAAATCCCGGAAATTCCTCGAGGGTAGAATTGGGAATAAAATTTAAAAATTCTTAAAATTCCATAGAAATCAATTACCGGAAATTCGGGGCGTTACATTTCATCCCGTAGGTTGAGTTATTTGTGGCTCAGGTATGATGTATTCCAAACAGGCTGCGGCGTTATCCCTTGGACAGGCTTGGATCCATTAGTTTGCATCAGTGTCGCATACAGTGTCTTTGTGAGTTTTAAAAGTCTTCCGCTGTGCTAATTATTGTTATTGTTGGGCCTTGGGCCGGTTGTGATATTATTGATGTTCCCGAGTTTGGTTGACGGTTTTTATATTGGGCCGAAGGGCCAAATTTTCTGATGTTTATATTTTGGGCTGTTGAGCCAGAGTTTTTGTTGTATATTCTGTATGCTGGGTTTTGTTTGGTCGGGTTGTTACAGTTCTGGCACGTGTTTACTATGTACGGTAAATACGGGTCGGGGCGCTTCAGGTTTCCAAGAGGCAGTTGTGTGTGAATCTGGGTCAGATTTTGTTGGGTCTCCCATGTCTGGTCAATGAACTGGTATAGGGCTTGAGTATCTCTGGCGCACTAATATTTTGGGTCATATCATTGTATTTTAACTTATTATAATTAAAATTTTAGTTAATGCTTTCAAAATATTTAAGAAAGTAAATTTTTTGTTAATATTTAAAAAATTATATTAATTTTTATCAAAAAAAATTCTAAACAAATTTTTATTTTTTAAAAAAATTATCATTTATATTTATTTTTTTCATATAATAACATTATTTCTTTCACAAATTTATTTTAAATTAAATGGTTACTTTTTTTTCTTCGTTTACTAGTTTGCTAGTTTATTTTAATTTTTAAAATAATTTTGTTCATAAAATATATTTCCATAATCTTTGTGTGAGTCTTACATTACAACCTTATGGCCCAAGTCTACTTGAAAGTAAGATCGACTCTGCTACCATTTATCGCGCCCCAAGTAGTCGACTGGCTCAGAACAACCTCTAAAGCTGGGCAGAGACCACGTGACCCAAAAGTTTAAGCTTGAATTTATTTGGTAGCCAACTTCTTGGTGTATATATGGCCAAGACTTCTCTCACTTACTTTCGATGTGGGGCTTGAATCATCACAATATCCAACTAGAGTGACATAAATAAATAATATTTTCACATTTTTATGGATAAGAATGAAAAGAAAACAGAAAGGGAGATGACAACATTAAGCTCTTTGAAAGCATTACTGGATATTTTTCTCATTAAAAGGTAATTATTTACTATATCAATAGTACACATCAAGAACTTTATACTACACAACAAATTGGTCTATAAAAAAATTACAGTTCATTAATTTTGTTATTTACAAGTGATTGGAATGATAAGAGAAGAAATGTGAAAAATAATTTATAATTTATTAATTTAAAAGAATTAGCTTGAAACTAAAATTTTTAAATCTAAATATTATGATCTGATTAGACCACCTAAACAAAGATTTTAGTACCAAAACTTATACGCTTCATGGCTGCCATATCAACCCAAATTGTATTAGGGCATTGCATTGTTTTCCGTTTTCCTCTTGCACTGCTTTAATAAATCTTTCACCGAGTATTGTCCAAACTAATTACTACTATGTAAGACTAATGCCTTTTTTGATACCTGTATTGCTCTTGATTATCACAATTCATACCTGTGTTTTAATTTGGTCACATTTCATCCCTTAATTAAGTCGGATTTGCCTAATTTGATTATTTTGACCGTTTTGCCCCTTAAATCAATGACATGTCAGTTTTTTCACCCGGATTCTTCACCTAACCGACCCGAAACCTGGAGGATACCTAAAGCCTAACCGAAACCTGACCCGAACTAGACAATCTTTATTATTTTCTTTATTCTTTTATTTTATTATTTTCTTTTTTAAAAAAAAAATTAATTCTAAAAATAGATATTTCTTTTCGTTCTAGTAATCTGCAATCTATTTGTCTTTTCGACCCAAACACCTTCCCATCCGATAACCCCAAATACCTATTTTTAGAACTAAAAATAGATTGCAGATTACTAGAACGAAAAGAAATATCTATTTTTAGAATTAAAATTTTTGAATAAAAGAAAATAATAAATAAAAGAAAAAGAAAAATAATAATAAACAAAATGTTCAGTTCGGGTTGGGTTTCAGTTAGGCTTTGGGTATCCACCGGGTTTCTGGTTGGTTAGGTGAAGAATCCTGGTAAAAAAATTGATACGTCATTAATTTCAGGGGTAAAACGATCAAAATAACTAAAATAGATTAATCAGACTTAATTGAGGGATGAAATATGACCAAATTAAAATATCAGTATGAATTATGATAATCAAGAACAACACAGATACCAAAAAAAAGCATTAATCCTTCCTTACTATGTATGATAAGTGGAGATCAAACCATATTTCAGGAAAAAAAAGGAAGAACACATTGCACACGCTTTACAAAAGTTTTGTCCAAACTCTTATGGGTTAACTACATTTTGACTCCCTGAATTCTAGCTTAATTTTGACTCACCACCTGAATTATTTTTTCCGACAATTCACCACCTGTACTCTTAATTTCCTTCAATTAAGTGGTTCCGTCCTGTACCTATATGATTCCGTTTGTTGGACTAACGGAGGACACGGATGCACGCCACGTGGCATGATCGTGTCCATCAAATGGGAAGAGGAAAATTTCTTTTTGTTCTATTTTAAGAAAAAATATAATTCCTAAAAAAAAGAATGTAAAAAGAAATCTTTACATAAAAAAAAAAAAACTTGGGTATGGACGCCGAGTTATATAAAAAAAAGTTTTACTCATTTGTGAACCACTGGGCAAATCCAAACTTTTACCCCCACATTAGTCGTCAATATAGCAAGGCAATCAAGAAAAAAACCAATTTTTTACTCCCCCATTAATCATCAACTCCAGTATACCAAAACAATAATAATAAAAAAAAAAAATCAATTGCCATTACTTTTCACTAAGAATCCATCTCAAAACCACTCCTCCATCTAAAGACAAGTCCAAACTGTTACTCCCCCATTAATCGTCAAGTCCAGTATTCCAAAACAATCAAGAAAAAAATCAATTGCCATTATTTTTCACTAAGAATCCCTCACAGAAGAATCGCTCTCAGATTCTCCTATTTCTATACTAACATGCAGATCTTCCCTTCCCCTTTGTTCGTGAATTTAAGAATAAAATGGTAAAGAAGAAAAGGAGAAGAAAGAGACCTAAAATTGGGTGACTCCGATTCTGGACAAGAATTTATTGTACGAGATATAAAGGCATATGGAGGAGAATATTGAAGGCATCGCAGTGTGAGTGTGGTGTGCGTGAATAAGTAGCAACATAGATCGATGTGCAGCTATGGTAGTTGACGACTGTGAGAAAGAGGTGGGAGGATGAAGGCTTGGCATGGAGGACTTTGCAGAGGAAAAGCATTAGAGCAGACAAAGAACAGAAAGAGGGAGACGGAGGTGGGAGAAGAAGAAGGGGGTAAGTGAAGGATTGTGAGATTCCAGATTTATTTTTGGTAATAGGGTGCAAACAACTGTTCATTTGGGGTATGAAAGACTGTTGATTGTGAGATCCCAGATTTATTTTGGCACGAGGGTGGAAGAAACTACAGACCTTGGAGAAGAATCGATGGAGGCCAAAGAAGGGAGGATGATGGTGGTAATGATTTTTCTTTTCTTTAATATAATTTTTTTACGTTTTGCAAAAAAAAAAAAAAATAGAAGTGATTTTGGGTTAGTAAGGAATTTTTTTTTCTTTTTTCCCATTTTGGTGGACACGATCACGCCACGTGGCACGCATCCGTATCCTCCGTTAGTCCAACAAACGGATTTATATGGAAATGGGACGAAACCAGTTAATTGAAGGAAATTAAGAATACAGGTGGTCAATTGTCGGAAAAAATAATTCAGGTGGTGAGTCAAAATTAAACTAGAATTCAGAAGATCAAAATGTAATTAATCCAACTCTTATATTGTATACCAGTTTTATTTCTTTGTTTTAGTTAGGTGAGTTGATTGAACTAGAACAACAAAAGGAATCCCCTCTTAAAACACACGAAAGAAACAAAAAAAGGAACACCAGCCGATGTAAGGTCGATTCCATCGGCTGATCGTTTATCGTACATTATGCGGGCAACCAAATAGAAAAATCATCCAAGAAAAAAAGAGACTTTAAAGAAAAAGAAATAAGGGCCAATGTACAACATGAAACCTACAAATCATACACCCTAGCCATGGTGTATGGTCACCAAAGCAAACAACTGAGTTTACATATCTTACAAACTAAACTGTTGAATATCATTTCTAGTCCTAGAAAGTCTGTCTTCCCCTGGCTTTTTTTTGCCTGCTACATTATGCATAGAAAGATGTCCTTCCTATACCGTTAGCTTCACCCGCCTCCCATTAACATCACTTCCATCAAGTATAGCTTCAGCTCCATATCGGCAAGCATTTAGCGAGTGTTCGCTGGGCTAGCTTTGTGCAGCACTCAGAGTTGAATACCCAAAAATTTCTTGCTTAAAAAAATGAAAAATTGTCCCTTCTATATTGAATTAGCATGGGGATAATGACTCCGCGAGTCCTATAACTTTTTCCTAAATCTCATTTGAGTCCTAAAAAAGAAAAACGCATATTTCGAGTCCTATAACATTCGTAAGTTACACCGTTTGAGTCCCCGTCCCATTTTCCGTCATTTTTTTGCTGACATGGCCGTTATCATATGACGTGGAAAATGTGCTAAAATCAGAATAAAAAAAAAAGACAGTTGAAGGTTGAAATTTGAAATGCCGGTTATTAACAATTAAGTAACTACAATTAGCGGGAATTAGTGTTTAAACAGCGATTAGGCGTAATTAATCGTTGATTACCACCTACCCCTACTAACACTCGGCAAACCGACGGCTCTTCTTCTTCATTCTTTCTTTTTTCTTTCTTCTCTCTGCTTTCTTCTTTCTTGTTCCCTCTTCCTCATCACCCTAATCGTTCCCAAACTCAACCCTAACCCCAACCACATCCACTAATAGAAGAATGGGAGAGGATCGGCAGAGAGTTGAGAAGTGACATCGGTCATTCAGAACCCCAAAGTCGCGATAAAACCCGGCAACGAAACCAGCAGAGCTCGCGATGCAGTTGAACGAAGTGTAGAAATTGAGAAAACCGATCGACGACAACAGTTTGGTGAGGTGAGTTCATGCAGTTCGGTGGAACAATAGATGAAGGATAATGCATATATTCTGTTATATTTACTTGTTTGTGAAGTGCTTTTTCGGTGAGATTTTGTGGAATTGACTGGGCATTTAGGTAATTTTGGGCATGGATAGCTAAGTAGGGGTAGGGTCCAGGGTAGGGTTCAGGGTAGGGTTGGGGTTAGGTTAGGGCTAGGGTTTTGTGTTCTAGAACCAACATAGTGGTGTATTTGTGGTCCCTGATTGTGGGGGTAATGTTGTGCTTGTTGATGCCTTTTGTCGGAAAGACTGACTTAGGATGTTTGTTTTTTGCAGGATGGGTTTGGTTCATGTGTTCTACGGTGGTATTGTGATAAGGCGAAGAGATGATCTGCTATATGATGGAGGTTTCAGGATTTCCACTGACATTGATGAAGACAAATTCAACTACTGGTCGATTAAAGATTGGGCTGCCGAGGTTGGTGTTCTGAGTCCAACAGGGTATGCGTATGGAGCTTGTGGTTCCAATACTCTCAAGCTTGTTGAAGAGAGTGATGCCTGCATACTGGATATAATGTCCATGGTGGCGAGGGGTGACATATTTTTTGTGATATTTCATGAGGGCGCCCTTGGAGAATCAACAAATGAACACATTGCCCCAAATGTGAACACTGTCCTCAGGTATGCAAATTTGCAAGCTGTTGAGAATGAAGGAGATGGTGAGGTTGTAAGTGAGGGAGGAGGTGCTCAGATTCCGGTGCAAGTTCCAGAAGAAGTGCAGCAACTGATTGCTGCTCAGATTCCAGTTGATGTTATCGAAGAGAACGTAGATGGGGCAGCAGCATTAGGTGGGGTTGACAATGGGGTGCAGAATGCAGATGGAATTGCTGGAGAGAATTTGACGGCTGACATTCATTATACTGAGAATGCTGGGATGCAAAATATGGAGGCTGTAGAAGGCATTGTTGGAGAGAATTCAGAGGTAGATGGGAGAAATGAGGTTGCAGGATTAGATGGTGATGGTGGAGAGCATCAACAGTTAGATAATGAGCAAGGTGATGAATATAGTGTAAGGGCCGAGGATGGACAAGATGAATGTGTCGGGCATGCTATGTTGACCCAACAATCTGGGAATATAGTGGTGGATAGGGTCAATGAAGTTGAGGAATCAAGGGGTGCTGCTCCAAGAATAAATAGTCTGCAGAATGAAGTTGCAGAATCTAGTGCTACTGTTGGTAGAAGGAATAGGCAGAACCCTAGGGCTTTAGACACAACTATTGGGGATCCTGGTTGGATAACTGAAAGGAGACCTCCTAATATAGACTGGTCCTCTTTCACTAATGTGACAATGGATCCTAAATCCATTAGTGAAGCATTTGATGAAGATTATGATCCAGATAAGGATTGTGAAGAGGATGAAGGTGAACCAGATGCTGATGCAGGTGAAGAAGAAGAAGAAGAAGGTGAAATTACAGAAACTGATTCTGACATTCATGTATCAGATGCATCTAACGCATCTGATGAGGAGATAGCAGAGGCAAGAATGGCACATTACAATCTGAGAAGCTCCAAGTGGAGAGCTGGTCAGAGTGGTAAGGCGAAGAGAGTTAATATTCCAGAGGGTGAGGGAGCAATTGATTCATATGTTGCAGGGTATGACACGGATTATATTGACACAGATGACGACTTTAGCTTCGATGACACAGATGAGTCTGAAGGTGATTCAGCAAAGAGACATAGGAGCAAGTTCAAAACTGCAGACCCAAAAGCACGCACCCCTCAGTTTGATAAAGGCGTCATTTACTTAAAGGTTGAAGATTTAAGAGGGGCAGTGAGTGATTACTCAGTCAGAACTCAACGACCTTTGAGGTATACAAAGAACTGCAAAGAGGCTGTTAGGGTGAGGTGTAAGGTCCCCCATTGTGCTTGGTTTATGCATGCAATGTTCGATAAGAGGCTGAAGTGCTATCAAGTGAAGGACTGTTGTTTGGAACACACATCATGCATCACCACCTTCAAGAACAAGCGGGCACATTATAAGTGGATTGCAACTAGGTTCTTCAGTAAGATGCGAGCTCTCCCACTGCTTTCAGTTCCTGCTTTGAAGATGCTGGTGAAAGAACATCTAAATGTAGATGCCCCACCTACCAAGATTAGGAGAGCTAGAGAGTTTGCAATGGAGCAGTTATACTCTAATTGTAAAGCTGAATACAGCAGATTGCATGACTATGCACACGCTTGTGTCATTGCCAATCCAGGAAGCAAAGTGGTTGTTGTGGATTTGGCCTCGGGAATTGGCCAAAACCCTCGACCAATTTTCAGTAAAATGTATGTAGGGTTCCAATGTTGCAAGCTGGGATTTTTAGAAGGATGTAGGAAAGTAATTGGCATAGATGGTTGTTTCTTGAAGGGTGTGATAAATGGACAACTCTTAACAGCCATTGGAAGGGATGGAAACAATCAAATGTTTCCAATTGCATGGGCTGTTGTGAGCTCTGAAAGCAATGAAACTTGGGGATGGTTCTTGAAAACACTAGCTGAAGATCTAAGAATTCCTGATGGGGGCAAAGGTTGGGCTATTATATCTGACCAACATAAGGTATGAATTGTGATTGTAGTGTTATTTTATGCAGTTCAGTTTTGCTTGTTATTTCATGTTGTCTAAGTGCTGTTTTCTGTTTTCCGTAGGCAATATTGTCTACTGTTGCATCGTACCTGCCTAATGCCGAGCATAGACTGTGTGTACGGCATATTTATGCTAACTGGAGGAAAAAACACAGCGGAAGAGTTCTGCAACAAGCTTTTTGGAGATGTGCTAAGTCTTATAATGTGGCAGAGTTTGGAGCTAACATGAATGAACTCTTCATGGAGAGTGAGGAGGCATACAACGACATCATCAAAATTAACCCTAAACTCTAGTGTAGGGCATTCTTCTCCACAGATACTAAATGTGACATCATTGATAATAATCTGTGCGAAGCATTTAATGGGAAGATTGTGGAGGCTCGATGCAAATCAATATATTCCATGCTTGAGGATATTAGAACAATGGTGATGCAACGGTTCCAAGAGAATCTAAGGCATGGCCGGGGTTGGCAAAATGATTTTGGTACCAGAATTAGGAAAAAAATCAATGAGAACATGCAGGAGGCCAACAATTGTCTATTGTTGGTCATCAGTGGTGCACAGTATGAAGTTGAGCACAGGAGGCAAAAGATTGTTGGTGACTTGAGGAGGCGAACTTGTGTTTGCAGAAAATGGGACATGACAGGAATATCTTGTTGTTATGCCATTGTTGCAATCTATGGCATGAATGGAAGGGTGGAGGGTTATCTATCAGAATGGTACGGGAAAGAGAAGTACATTAAGGTGTATGAGCAAAACATGGGGGGTGTTGCAAGCTCTGAGTTCTCGCCATCATTGGGAAGGCCATCAACACTGCCTCCACCTCACACCATGTCTGCTGGTAGACCACAGAAAAATCAAAAGAAGGAGCAAAATGAGAAGCCAAACAAGAAGGCAAGCAAAGATAAAGGGATTGTAGACAATAATGACCTTCCTGAAAACGGGAAGAAAATCAGCAGAAAGGGCAGACCTCAAGTTTGCCAAATTTGTTTCGAGGGAGGGCACAACCGCAAGACATGCAAACACAAAGATAATCCTAACTTCACACAACCAAGACCTACACGCAGACCTCCAAAGTTGCCTGTAAGTGAAAATTATGTTGGTATGTCATCAAATATTATCATGCAACTAACAAACTTAAATTGTTTGTAGGTCCAAAGTGCTACTAAGAAGAGAAGGCCGAATGAAGATAATGCAAGATATGGTGTGTTTGTAGATCAACAAACTGGGCAAACAATACTCAATGTAAGTAATCAAACATCACTTTGGACCTTAAAAAATGCCTGCCTCATGCTTTGTAATTAATTGCTTCTTAATTTATTTGTATTTTGCAGCCTGGCTCACAAAGTCAAAGGGTGATTGGAAGTTCATCAAGTGGGAATACGTCCATCCCCATATGTAACCTCCCTGCCCCACATACTTCCCGTAAAGTCATTACACCGCAGGAGTTAGCAAGGAGGAGAGATGCAGCAATGAGGAACACAGGAAGAGTAAATCAGCTGCAACAAGATGGAAGTCAAGGATCCACCTCCAGAATGCCTTAAGGGTGAATGAAAAGCAGTAATAGGTCATGCAGAAACCTTAGTTATTATCTCTGATGTTAGTTGTTTTGTCTGAAGTTGAGTTATGCTGCAGGCATCTTAGTTATTTTGATTGCCCTGACATACTTAGTTATTGTAAGGCATACTTACATTACTCTACTGCCTACATACGGTGGTTAGGGCTCTATTTTGGGTGCTCATTTGTTGATATTAAACTCCTGCAATGTCAGCCAACTTCAGTTTAATCTACCTACATGCTTTATGCTTATTTAATGTGCCTTCCAATGTTATATTGCGTCAGTTATTTGATCTAGTTTAGTTACATTAGTTGTTTGCCTACCATAGTTGTTTGATCTTGGTTGCTGTGATTCATCTATTTTGTGTGCTCATTTGGTTGCATCAACTGCAATATCACACAACACATACTGCACTCTCACTTAAGTCATACACAGATGCATTCTCACTTCAAATATGAAATAGAGCTTAAGGTTTCTGACTGGAACTGATACAACTTCATATATTGAAGTCTTTCATTTCATTACACGAACACATACCATAGAAGAGATTACCCTACGGACTAGGACACACTCATTACCATAATACTAGGACACATTCATTACAATAGTACTAGGACATATTCATTACCATACTAGGACATAAGACCATTACAGTTCTACTAGGACACTACTCTAGGGCTCCACTAGAGCGCACTACTCTCGACCATTTACTGCAGCACATGCCAAGAACACCAGCAGAAGAGCACAGAGAGCATAAATCCATTTCTTCATCCTTTCCTTCTCTCCTTCCAACTCATCATTGCGGGTCTTCAGCTTGTCATAATCTTCCTCTAACTCAGAAATCTGGGTCTTTACCGTTGCATTTTCTCCCAACAGCCCAGAATTGTGGGTCTTCAACCTTGCATTGTCTGCCTCCAATTCTCCAATTTGGTTCCTCAGGCCTCCAATTTCTTGTTCCAAGACATGAACCCTGCGGAGCAAATTAGGTATCATCTCGCCAATACCTTCCTGACTGGGTGGATCTATCCAACAGAAGTAGGTGCAGAGTCTAGCTTGGCAAGCCTCATATCTTCTCCCATGACTATATGCAGTCCTTGAAACCCTCTCAGCTGCAGGTAGGCCACAGAAGCAATTCATCCTTATTGTGCTCATCCTTCTGGTTTGATGCTCTGTTTATGGTTGCTCTTGATTTCTGAATGCAATGTATGCTTGGTTGATTTTGGTGTGAATGCTTGGTTGATTTTGGTGTGAATGCAAGCAAAAAAGGGGTGAGAATAATGGATGGAGAGGTATAGGTTGAGAGAGATGGGGAATGGTTTGTGGGAAGAATGGGTTGCAGAAATGGTGTGTGGGAGGGAAAACCATGGTTGGCTTCTTTTTAATGGGCAGGAGCTGGCGGGGAAACCCACCAAAATGGCGGGACTTGTTAATTGAAACAAAAAAGGGGTGAGAATAATGGATGGAGAGGTATAGGTTGAGAGAGATGGGGAATGGTTTGTGGGAAGAATGGGTTGCAGAAATGGTGTGTGGGAGGGAAAACCATGGTTGGCTTCTTTTTAATGGGCAGGAGCTGGCGGGGAAACCCACCAAAATGGCGGGACTTGTTAATTGAGGGGGGGGGGGGGGGGGGGGGGGGGGGGGGGGGGGGGGGGGGGGGGGGGGGGGGGGGGGGGGGGGGGGGGGGGGGGGGGGGGGGGGAATTTGGCGCCAAACTTTCCCCCCCAATTCTGACGTGGCATCATACGTGGATGTGGAGCTGATGTGGTGCATGGCAAGTCAAGGATAACGGCCATGTCAGCAAAAAAATGACGAAAAATGGGACGGGGACTCAAACGGTGTAACTTACGAATGTTATAGGACTCGAAATATGCATTTTTCTTTTTTAGGACTCAAATAAGATTTAGGAAAAAATTATAGGACTCGCGGAGTCATTATCCCAATTAGCATGCAACCACATCACTACAAATGAAATGACATGATAAAGAAGAATAACCTCTTAGACTTTCTGGCATTGCAACAAACTTGAGACAGACAGCCTTTAGCTAGACGCAGTGGTGTCGCTCCGCTAATACTAGTAGTTGCCACTGTGTTTATAGCCACATCCTCACAGAGGTTGGCCTCACAGAGAAGTCTGAGCCTGTCTAGGGCATATATATCAGCCGCTACAAGTAGATGTTTGTGACATCAAAGTAGAAACCCACCTGGAGCGCAAACCAAAAGCTCTGCCAAGTCAGGTAGTGAATCCCAGTAAATGAAATGGAGTAAAGCCTGTGTAAAGCCAAAGTTAACACTTAAGAAAAGTCAACATGTTGATCATGCACATTCCTTGGTTTGCATAGAATTAATTAACCCTTACCGCTGTACAAAAAACTGTTGACTATCATACGTTGCAAAGAAACCAGAAATTCATGATATGCTTCAGAATAATGGAATACCCTGTGATGAAATCATATGAAAAATATGAGAGCTTAAGTGCTTAACTATGCACGCAAAAGAGATTTCAATACTGCATGTCACCTTGCTCACGTTTTTATGACTTTTCAATGCATTATAATGTATTCTCTAAGATAAGCAAACCAAAGCCATTCTATTGAATAACTAAACACATAAAGAACAATGTTAAGGTTGCTTTCATATTATTTTACAGAAACCACAACAACTGCACCATGTAAAAATACAAAAATAACAAGCAATTTATGTCCAATGTTTGAACGCGGTGCTACTAGTGTAATTTTTGGGGCCCTCTGTTTGTGAACTAACAACACCAACAGTACAATACACTTGGAGAAAATTACCTTTTGAGATAATCTGATGTCTCCAAAAGAGACTTTTGTAAAATCGCTGGTATCCCCTGCATCAATCAAATAACCCCATTACACTTGTTTCACAGGTTACTACACATAAATATTTAATTCAGAACGTAGCTTGAACATACTACATAAAACAAAATATGAGAACAACCACCAGAAAATTTTCAAGCCATCAGCAAAAGATTTCATGAAACAAAACAACACATGCACATGAACTCAAACGACATTTGGATATGATCAAACAACATCAGATGTAAACATTAGATAAAATGTGATGGTAAGAATAGTGCATTACGGCATTCCACTAGAACAAGATCAAGGAAGCACAGAATCTTGATGAACACAAACAGTGAAACAGAGGATGCAAATGAACATAGAGACAGTATTCAAACGGTACGGTGCATGCTGAAAATCTTGCGAAGTTCAAGACTGTAGAGAACATTTTAAAATTATGATACTACCATTTCATAGAACAAAACAACCAAATAGTTAAAGAGCCAAATCTACTACATCATACTATACACCAATTCTTTTTTAACCAATGAAAATGAAGACAAAGCAATGCCAATAGATACTAATGCAAATCACTTATAAAACACAAAACCCTGCCACTAACATTTCAAGATACCAATAATTCCCCAGAAAGGAACCTAACCCATCAACCAATTAACCACCCCCAAACCGCAATTAAAAATAAAATCCTCACCACATACTGCCCCGGTATTTAAGGGTGTAGGGGCAGGTAACGAGCGGTCTCCCAAAATGGACTTGGACCTTTTGCCTCTCTTTCCCGCTCTGATCCAAAAGTGTCAACTGGAAAAGCGCCCTCACATCAGCCCCTTCGCTGACCAGGGCAATGAACAACGACACATAGGCGGCGGAATTATCCTCCACCCGATCCCCGTCTGGTAAACGTAAATCGCACAAGAATAGCGTCCCCCACATTGAACGTATCGTGGGCTATGTACTTCCCGATCCCAAGCCCTTTGGATAAAGAATATGTTGTGATTGAGGGCCTAACTATGGAGCAGACTGAGGAGCCTATTACCAATGAAGCCCAAATAGAGGAGTTGGACGTTGAGGCTGGAGCCGTCGAGGCCCATTCTGCAGAAGGCCCTAGAAGAAGCAGGCGTGAAAGGTTCCCCTCTAGAAGGTTGGAAGGATTTGTGCGTGAAAAGCCATGATGGCAGACAAGTAACGGAATGAGCGTAAAACTCGGGGAGCGTTGGTTAAATAGCTAGTGGGTATTCTTGTTGGGTAAGGATTTAGTTAGCAGAAAAGTTCTCTTTCTCTCATCCCCTTCTTAGTTACTTTTCCAGAATTGTATTTCTTAGCTTGTATTCCACTACTAGTGGCAGTCATGGAATAAAAGAACCATTCCCCTCTGGTTTCCTATTTTTCTCTGTTCTAGCTTTCACTTCATTGGTGCTTTCATTGACCCTTTGCATTCATGGCAGAGGGCACCCGTTTCAAGCTCTTAGAGGACTCGGTGAAAGCTAACACGGAGGCCAACCTCAAGCTTCGGCGCGACGTTGATGGTATCCATTCTACACTCAAGGAGTTGTTGGGGAAAGTAAACGCCCTCTCGGTGTCACCCCCTTCTCCACCTTCTTCCCCCAAAGCTGTGGCTTCTGCTACCTCGGATCCTTCCCCGGGACTTAGTCCCTTTGGCCGCCACAAACCAGCTCCAGTGGAGCTTCCACGTTTCTCTGGTATGAACCCCGAAAATTGGGTATTCCTTGCAAATCGTTATTTTGTTTTTTATCACATCTGCAATGAGGATCGTTTAACGATCGCATCATTTTATCTGGCGGATGATGCGGCTGAATGGTTTCAATGGACGCATCATAATCGACTACAGTGAGTGAATACCAGGCCCGTTTTGAAGCCTTCATCAACAAGACCATGTATCTTCCTCCGGCCTACTTGGTCTAGTGTTTTATCTCTGGGCTGCGGGCTGACATTAAAACTGAGTTGCTGGTGGCCCAACCCACAGATCTGGATGAGGTAATCCGCCTTGCACATGTACATGAGCAGCGTCTTGCCTTGGCTAAAGGCTTGCTTAAGCCCACTTTGGGTATTTCACCCCCTTTGCTGCCCACTCCTAAATCGCATCCTATCCCTTCTTCAACGACGTCGCCGGCATCTGCCTCTTCTCTTCTTCGCAATCCCAAAGTCCCCCTCCGCAAGCTAACCCCAGCGGAAATCGCAGACAAGCGTGCTAAAGGCTTGTGCTACAATTGCGACGAGAAGTATGCTTGGGGTCACATGTGCAAAGCCTTACCTCAGCTTCTGTTTATTGAGGACGACGGTGACACCGCTCCTCTTGATTCGAGTCCTCAATCGAATTCTAAGCTTGCTGAAACACTCCAGGTCCAAGAGGCGCAAACTATTTCCGCAATCTCTTACAATGCTCTAGCCGGTGGATGTCCTTCTGCTACATTACGCTTCACGGGGTATATTCAGGGTCACCTAGTCCAAATTCTTCTGGATGGAGGTAGTACCCACAACTTCATTCAATTCTGCATGGCTTTTTTCTTAATTTACCTGTGGAATCCATTTCTCCTTTCTCTGTTATAGTGGGCAGTGGTGAACGTTTGTCTTGTACTGGTGTTGCGAAGTGTGTTCCACTCTGTGTGCAGGGTACTAATTTGGAATTGGATTTCTATGTACTGCCTATTCATGGGTGGGATATGGTTTTGGGGGTTTCCTGGTTGGCTACGTTGGGTCCAGTGGTAACTGATTATGCACAGGCACAATTCCAATTTAAATCTGCCGGACACCAGGTTACTTGGCAGGGAGAGCTCCCTTCAATCCATCAGGTCCAACTCAACAGCCTCCGTCGTCTATGTGCCATAGATGCAGTAATAGCTCTTTTTCTCTTGGAATGGGTTCCTGGGGAACAGTTTACACCCACACATCCCCCTGACTTGCAACTCCTTTTAGATGACTATAAAGATGTTTTTACTAAGCCACAGGGGCTGCCATCCCCTCGTGCGCAAGATCACAGGATTTCTTTGGTTCCCAATACTGCACCTGTGAATGTGCGTCCTTACCGGTATCCGCATTTTCAAAAGCAAGAAATGGAAAAGATGGTTGCTGACATGCTCACGGAAGGTATTATCAGGCCTAGCACTAGTCCTTTCTCCTCTCCGGTCTTGCTGGTACGCAAAAAGGATGGAACATGGCGCTTCTGCATTGACTATCGCGCCCTGAATGCTGTGACCATTTGTGATCAATTCCCAATTCCATCTATAGATGAACTATTTGATGAGCTGCATGGGGCTTGTTACTTTTCCAAGCTTGATTTATTGGCGGGATATCACCAAATCCGGATTCAGCCAGCGGATGTGGAGAAGACAACTTTTCGTACCCATGACGGCCATTACGAGTTCTTGGTAATGCCATTTGGACTGTCAAATGAACCCTCTACCTTCCAGGCCACTATGTATGCCGTTCTGCGCCCTTTTCTTCGAAAATTTGTGCTGGTGTTTTTCGATGATAGTCTAGTATACAGTGTCTCTTGGGAGTCCCATCTGCAGCATGTTCGGGCGGTTCGTGGGTTTTGCGTACCGAAAAATTAGTGGCAAAGGAGACCAAGTGTTTGCTTGGGCAAACAAAGTTGGCTTATTTGGGGCACATCATATCCAGTGAGGGTATTGCAGTAGATCCGGAAAAGATCACAGCCATTCAACAATGGCCAACACTGAAAACAGTTCGAGCACTTCGTAGTTTCTTGGGGTTAGCCGGGTACTACAGGAGATTCATCCATCATTTTGCACAAATTGCTGGTCCTCTTACTGATCTTTTAAAGAGAGACAACTTTTGTTGGTCAGATGATGCTGCAACTGCTTTTATTAATTTAAAATAACTTTTAAGTACCACCTTTGTACTTCGATTACCTGACTTTTCTAAACCGTTTGAGCTGGAGACTGATGCCTCAGGTATCGGAATCGGTGCAGTTCTATCTCAAGAGAAGCATCCAATAGCTTATTTCTAGCAGAAACTTTGTCCTCGAATGCAGAAGGCCTCCACTTATCATCGAGAGATGTTTGCTATTACTCAGGCCATGGCAAAATGGCGGCAGTACCTTCTAGGGCGCAAGTTTACCATTATCACCGACCAACACTCCTTAAAGAATCTTACTGACCAAGTGATCCAGACCCCGGAGCAGCAAAAATGACTTAGTAAACTATTGGGGTATGGTTTCGATGAGATCCTCAAGCCTCTTCCGGAGTTATGATTCTTCAACCTGCAGAGATCCTCCAGCGGCGTTTTATCCATGAATCAGGCCAGCAATGTGAGCAATGGCTGGTTAGCTGGGAGGGCTTAGCTCCGGAAGAGGCTACTTGGGAGAATAAAGATCAGCTATGCCGTAGCTTTCCTTCTTTGAACCTTGAGGACAAGGTTCGTTTTCAGGCTGGGAGTAATGTTGTGATTGAGGGCCTAACTATGGAGCAGACTGAGGAGCCTATTACCAATGAAGCCCAAATAGAGGAGTTGGACAATGAGGCTGGAGCCGTCGAGGCCCATTCTGCAGAAGGCCCTAGAAGAAGTAGGCGTGAAAGGTTCCCCTCTAGAAGGTTGGAAGGATTTGTGCGCTAAAAGCCATGATGGCAGACAGGTAACGGAATGAGCGTAAAACTCGGGGAGCGTTGGTTAAATAGCTAGTGGGTATTCTTGTTGGGTAAGGATTTAGTTAGCAGAAAAGTTCTCTTTCTCTCATCCCCTTCTTAGTTACTTTTCCAGAATTGTATTTCTTAGCTTGTTTCCAGTACTAGTGGTAGTCATGGAATAAAAGAACCATTCCCCTCTGATTTCCTATTTTTCTTTGTTCTAGCTTTCACTTCAGAATAGGCCGTGATCTTGAACTGGTGCGAACCCTTCACTGTGTTGGTGATCAACATGGTGTGCGCAGCATGAAGGATACCTGGTGCTCATGGATTGAACTGTCAAAAGCAATGTCTATATGGCTCTGCAGCCTCTGCAAGAATTCCTCCCGTTGGAAGCAGAGAGAAAGCTTGAAGGCCTAATTGTAGTGAAGATTGGGGGAGTCAGAAGGAACCAAAAGAGACAACACCACGAATAGATTGAGCTGAAGAAGAATGACGAATATTAAATCAAGAATTCAGCACATAGATCAGTAGTATGCAGCAACAAAAGATAGAAAGCTGGATTACCTGATTCTCATGTGCAGCAGCTCATCCAAATCTGTGGAACCAAGCAAGGTGCATTACCAGTCCGCTACTAAGGTGTTCCTCTCTCATTTCTGGTAGGCTAAATTTTAACAATTGCAAGCCATTTTAACTGATATAATTTCATCCCGTAAAGTTAATAAAATCTTAGATGTAGTCCGATTCTCCATTGTGTGTTCATCATTTGCTGAGATTTTACTAGAAACGGATAAATATATCATTACAAACTATGAAATACTAAAATGCACCATTGCAATCATTCGCAGGTTAATAGGATAAATTAGCATCCATGCAGCAAAATATAAACCTCGTTAATAACACCAGTGGTGAAAACAATAACACATTTGGCTTCAGACGAAGACAAGACGATCTACCATTTCAAGTTACACCCAAATGCTCGGAAGACTTCGTTGGACGTTGGAGTGTTTGTTTAAGAGTAAAAGAAAGGTGGGGATGCTGATTTATACGGAAACTGTTGTGGCAGCTTCATCTTCCCTCCCTGGCTTTTAGATCCAGTTTCAGCCACCCTGCCCAAAACACGCCTATCAACTGCCCAAGACCGCTTCTCCGCTGTTTGCCGCTTGACTAAACGTTTCAGTATTGGGCAGCCGATAGGTGGTTTAGGGCAAACGATAGCTGGGATTGGATAGTAAATAGGCGTGGGGGCTTGCTGCGGCAGAAGGCAGTGAGTACATTGTTCGTTTGATTAGGGTTTCAGGTTGTGTTTTCAACTTCTTGGTGCTGTGCTGTGATATATATGCCCCAAATTGGTCAGCCCAAAAGTCTATTTTAATTTTTATTTGGCTTAAATGAATTGGAAAAAAAGGTATTGGGACATTACACTGCTCCTGGTGTTGTATTTGGACCTTATTTTTATCTTTAACTGATTATTATATCGACTTCTTTTAATTTTTCTTTTTGAAGAAACACATTCATCCAAATTCATGACCAAAACGATTACTATGTAACCGTCCAGCCAAATCCATGCCGAAAATAATAACTCTTAACCATATTACAGTAAAAAAGGAAGATCTCATCACACACGCTATACAAATGTTTTGTCCTAACTCTTAGGGCCTGTTTGAAAGTGGTTTCCAAAACTGTTTTTTTGTTTTCATTGTTCTCAAAAATAGAAAGATCTTGTTTGGCAGGTTGTTTTCACGATTTGTTTTCAAAAATAGTTCTCTCATATTTGTTTTTGAAAACAAAAATTTGGAAACAACAAAATGATGTTTCTAGTATTTTCAAAACCAACTGGTGGTAATTTTGTAAATAAAAAAGTGCGCATTCTTCTCCAACCAGATCTGAAATGACAATTTTATGTTTATCTTCTTCTCAAGTCTGTCGACCACCACTAACCTTCACAACCAGCCCTTTCATCACAGAATCCTTAACATCTTCCTCACCTTCTCTTTTCACCCTCCTTAGATCCCTTAATCATCTATTTTCTCATGTACCACCAACCCAACATCCCTTCTTGCCGCCGCTGCCGTTTTGCTCCGGTTTCTTCTCTGGTGCAATTGGTTTCTTATTGACATTTCATTTTATTTCTTTTCTTTTTTTGCAACTGGAAAAAATAAGAGTAATGGTGTGGAGAAGATGGGTTTCTAGAACCAATATCCAAAAGGACCAAAACCGACTTTCCAAATAACCATTCAAAATTTGTTTTGTCCTTGAGAATAGTTTTTTAAGATAATTTTTGAAATCTATTCTCAAAACCAAAAAAGAGAAATTAATTTCAAACACGCCCAAACTAGTTTTGTTTTTGTTTTAGTGGGGGAGTCAAATAAGAACAAAAGGAATCCAAATCAAATCCAGAATCGAGAGAGAATAATAGTTTCTTGAAGAATAATAGTTTCTTGGAAGAGTAATAGTTTAAGACGGCCATGCTGCCACAGTATCCCCTTATAAACACAAAAAATAAACAAAATAACACATGCAAATGTAAGGCCAATTCCATCAGCTGATCGTTTATCGAATATTATGCGGGGCAACCAAATCGAAAATCATCCAAGGAAACAAGAAACTTTAAAGAAAAAAAAATAAAGGCCAATGTACAATATGAAACCTACAAATCATACACCCCAGCCATGGACACCAAAGCAAACAACTGATTTTACATATCATACAAACTAAATTGTTGAATATCATTTCTAGTCCTAGAAATTCTGTCTCTTCCTGGCTTTTTTTTTTGGACTGCTACAATATGCATGGAATTGAGTCCTTCCTATACCCTTTGCTTCACCCGCCTCCCATTGACATCACTTCCATCAAGTATAGCTTCAGCCCCATATCTGCAAGCATTTAGGGAGTGTTCGCTGACTCTAGCAACGTATTGCAAGAGTTCAGTGAGGACGGAGGGGCAACTTTCCTTCAAATACTCGAACCCATCTGTTTGCATCACGGCTGGAAAGAAAAAAAAAAATATCAGCAAGGTCTTATGCATGACAAAAACCAAAGCATCAAAACTTTTCATTGTACACCAATTCAATTCTATTCCTGCATGACTCAGCATCCAATAATTGCCTACTATTGTCCACATGCAAATGCATTCAACTTCATGGTGGACAGAGCAATAACAGCTCTGCCAGAAATAAGAAAAAGAGCTCCCCAGCCACTCTTCCATCAGTAAACTCAAAGGAAGCGCTGAATTGCAACGCCATCAATAATTCGTCTAAACATCTAGTACTTAAATGCAATAATCACCGGATCAAAATGCTGGTCTAGCTTTGTGCAGCACTCAGAGTTGAGTACTCAAAATAGTTTTGCCTAAAAAAATGAAAAATTGTCCTTTCTACATTGAATAGCATGCAACCAAATCAATACAAGTACATGACACGATAAAGAAGAATAACCTCTTAGATTTTCTGGCATTGCAACAAACTTGAGACAGACAGCCTTTAGCTGGAGACAGTGGTGCTGCTCCGCTAGTGCTAGGGTAGTTGCCACTGTGTTTATAGCCACATCCTCGCAGAGATTGGCCTCACAGAGCAGTCTGAGCCTGTCTAGGGCATATATATCAGCCGCTGCAAGTAGGTGTTGTGACATCAAAGTAGAAGCCCACTTGGAGCTCAAACCAGTAAGCTCTGCCAAGTCAGGTAGTGAATCCCAGTATATGAAATGGAGTAAAGCCTGCGAAAAGCCAAAGTTGGCACTTAAGAAAAGTAAACATGTTGATCATGCACATTACTTGATTTACATAGAGTTAATGATCTCCTACTGCTGTCGAGAAAACTCTTCTATCATATGTTGCAAAGAAACCAAAAATTCATGACATGCTTCAGACATAATGGAATATCTTGTGATAAAATCATATGAAAAATATGACAGCTTTGAATATCGTAACTATGCACTCAGTCTTAATTTCAATGCAGTATACCACCTTGCTCACATTTTTATGTCTTTTCAATGCATTATAATACATTCTTTAACATAAGCAAACCAAAGCCATTCTACTGAATAATAAAACACACAAAGAACGATTTTAAGGTTGATGTCATATTACTTTAGAGAAGAAAGGAAATGAAAGACTAAGAAAGCACAACAACTGAAGCATGCATTTCAAACTGCAATTAACACAAAACTAACAGCATAATATTTTGCAATCAATACTTCACAGCAGAAAGCACACTAGAAGATTGGCGTATCAGTATCATTGATAACATACTAAACTTGCACACCTTGCCAAGCATTAGCAGCCACTTCCCTGGTTATGGAATCCTAATGCATACCGAAACAATGTCCTAGGAACCAGAAAGAATTGTGTACCATATAACATAGTTCTTGATATTGAAGAAAAATGTGAAGAGTTTCAACATCTCCTCAAAACAGATTAAATTGCATGTTAGCACTCACTGTAATATCTTTCTCCAGCTCCATACCACACACTTAAAACCAACACTATAATCCAATTCTGCCAAGTCCAAAAAACAGAAAGAATATAATTAAGAACGCACTTAGTCTATGAAAGATATGTACACACCAGAGTTTTAATAGTTATGTGATCCATCGGGTTTCTTGCCAAAGCACCAGCAAAGTCAGACTAAAATAAACTATCCTAGGATAGGTTTCTGGGAAAAATCAACCTTTCAGGAAAAAGAAATGAAAAAAGAAATCACACAAGACAAACAGCGCATACACGTATAAAATGTGAAAGAGGCATAAGTTCTAAAACCTTGAAAACTGGAGCTTCCATGTCATCAATTTTTATTAACTGGGTGTTCTGACTCTTCATTGGACCAAAAAGCTGGGCTCTGAAAACAGGTGATCGAGCAGCCAGTACCAACTTGTGAGCAGCAAACACCTCACCATCAACTTCAAAATTTACATCAGTTCCTTTTCCACTTTCTAATAGTTGCCCAAAATGCTGTCCAATGCTTGAAGGCGGTACAGCTATAGTATAATTTCTGGGGCCCTCTGTTTGTGATCTAACAACGCCTACAGTACAATGCACTTGGAGACAATTATCTTTGAGATAATCTGATGTCTCCAGAAGAGACCTTTTGTAAAATCGCTTGTATCCCCTGCATCAATCAAATAACCCCATTACACGGGTTTTACAGGTTACTAGACATAAATATTTAATTCAAAATGTAGCTTGAACATACTACATTAAACAAAATAGTGGATTAACCACCATAAAAAGTTCCAAGCCATCAAAGAAAGATTTCATGAAAAAAAAACCAGACATGCACGAGAACTGAAACGACATTAGGATATGATCAAAAAGTGTGTAAGCATTAGGGCACCGTGTACAGATATTAAGGAGCCAGCTTCACCAGATAGCGCCTTACAGCATTTCACTGGAACGAGAAAAAGGAAGCACAGAATCTTGATGAAAACAAACAGTGATATAGAGGAGGTCGATGAACATAAAAACAGTATTGAACGGCGCACGGAGCTTGTGAAGTTAAAGACTACAAACTTTTCGTAGGTGTAGAGTAGAACATTTATAAATTAGGATACTTCGATACAATGACACATAACAACCAAACAGATAAGGGGCTTATTTACTTCATCATACTATACACCAATTCTTTCACCAATGAAAATCCAAGCAAATCACTGATTATAAAAAACACAATCAACCAATTATTTCAATATAATGCAATCGCTGATTACAATGCAAACCACGCCACTAACATTTCAATATACCAATTATTTCAATATAATGCAATCACTGATCATAATGCAAACCACGCCGCTAACATTTCAATTACCAATCATTCCGAAGAACAAAACCAAATCCATCAACCAATTGACCACGAAAACCCCCCAAAACGAAATGAAAATAAAATCCTCACCACATGCTGCCCCGGTATTTAAGCGTGTAGGGGCCGGTCTCGAGCGGTCTCCCGAAATGGGTATGGACCTTGTGCCTCTCTTTCCCGCTCTGATCCAAAAGCGTCAACTCGAAAAGCGCCCTCACATCAGTCCCTTCGCTGGCCAGGGCAATGAACAACGACACGTAGGCGGAATTATCCTCCACGCTCTTCCCGTCCGGATAAAAGTAAATCGCCCACGAATAACCCCCCACATTGAACGTATCGGACGCTATGTACTTCCCGATCCCAAGCCCTTTGGACAGAGAATAGCCCGTGATCTTAAACTGGTGCGACCCCTTCACGGTGTCGGTGATCGACGTGGAGGTCGTCGTGTTCGAATTGGACGACGACGACGCCGCCGACGGGGACCTTGAGATTTCTCGGAGAAGCTTCCCCATGCGATTGGGCGACTAATACGGGTGAAAGATCTGGACTGGACTCTTCTTTTTTATCGGGAAAGCGAGGGAAAAATCTAGGGCTTGGGAATTTTCTTCCTTCTTTCACTCTTCGTCGGCTTTGGGGGTTAGGGTTTCGGGATGAGAAGAAATGATAATGGAAGACGACGAGCGAATATAAATATAAATAAGGGAATGGGGGAAAGCAAGCAGAAGACGGGAATTATATTTATTTTGTATACTCTGGCTGGCGCTTTTTTGTGTGAAATTTATATGTGGTTGTAACTGACCCGCTTTCTGGCGAGGCAACGACAAACAGTGGAGGAGAGGGAGGTCGTTTCTCTTTTTTGTTTCCTGTAAACAAAGAAAGAAAAACCAACAAAAAAAAGTTTTTACTTCTTAGGTGAGGTTTTGTGGGCGCTATTCCGACTGTAAAAAGAAAGGAGGGTTAAAAATCAAAATTTTAAAGCTTTACCGTTTTATTGAGCCGTTGCTTGTACCCGAATCGGACACCTATTACGGTTTTACGACAAGGTATTTCGTTACTAAAGTGGAGTCTTTGGGTTACTGCAGATGGGCCAGCTCACAAACAGCCTGAAATGATTAGTTTGTGGAGTGAATTTGAGGCGACCGACACAACAGCCCAAATTCGTGGCCCACGTCTGAACTTGGGCAGTAACTCCACTTTTGCAAAAGTAAAATGGAGAGAAATGAGATCTCTAGTTTACCAGG
>JAKUCV010005446.1:90262-113448 GCA_028386065.3 Turnera subulata
TATATATATGCCTTAAAATTAATTTCTGGAAATTTAGTATGTGTATTATTTTCGTCTGGAAAATTATATTATGGTATATGTATATAAACATGTATTTTGGAAAATTAAGGTTAATTATATTTTGTGTAAGAAATATTATTACTATATATATTTAGAAAAAGATAAATACTATAAATATTTTCTGAAAATTATAAATAGGTTGTTATGTTCTGGAAAAATATGATGATTATTATTTTGGAATTATACTTATTTTATGAAGTATTTTGAATAGAATTTTAATTAAAATATAGTACCGAAATTATATTCGGATATACGTATGGTTAAATATTTTCGATAAATGGAAATAATAACAGATAAGAACCGTGATGGGTATATATCGTAATGTTGGCATCATAGTACCGATTATGTGCATTTATGTGTATGTATGATTTTGTGTATAGGTTTGGATATCGGGCAGTTTCCCGAGGAGCCGGCGTCGTACCGGTCATAGTTTCCGGAGTTGAGTAATCGGCCAAGGTAAGGATGGATTTCCTTCAATATGTGCCTTATTACTCGGTTATTGTGTTTGGTGTTGTTGCATTGTTGGATGCTGTGCTTTTGTTGTGTTTTGGCTCGGGATGTCTATCCCGGTGCTTGTTTGGTATTTTTGGGATGTTTATCCCCGTATCGAATTTCTGTGTCTTTTGGATTATGTATAACGGATTAATAATGAATTGTGATGAGGATGTCGATCCTCGGTATTTTGGTTAGGGATGTAGATCCCTGTGACTTGGTTTTTAATGACGGTTATATAATTGTCACGTGGTAAGTAGAGGTACGACCGGATGGTTAGAGACTGTTTTGTGGTGGCCATGATTTGGGTTCATGTGATAAGCATGTCTATGCTTGGGATGTCTATCCCGGTTTGTTATTTTTGGGATGTCTATCCCTGGGTTCTTTTTGATCTGGCACCAGGAACAAGTTGATAACCTGGTACGACCCTAGCTTATCCGTGATGGGGCCCGGAAAAGATAAAATTGGATAATTGGATTTTGTTTGAGTCTTTTGGGTCGGTTTTCACTTATTTTTGGACCTTGAGTATTTTAGTGTTCATATTGATCGTCTTTCCATTGTCGTGAGCACTTCGGACTCACCCCTCACCTGCGGGCTTTCATCCCGTAGGATGAGTCATTTTTGGTACAGGATTGGTGCATTCCAGACAGGCTGCAGTGTTATCCCTTGGACAGGGCACGGATCCATAGTTTGCATTTATGCATACAGTGTATATGTGAGTCTTTATAAGTCTTCCGCTGTGCATGTTTTCGCTATTATTGGGCCATTGGGCCGGATATGTTATTTATGTTGTTTACTGTTTTGGGCCGTTGGGCCTGAGTTATTGTTGTTCACACTGTATGCTTGGGTTTATTTGGTTGGGTTGTCACAGTTCCAGCTCGTGTTTACTGTGTACGGTAAATACGGGTCGGGGCGCTTCATCTAACTTGACGTGGCTTGACATGTATTTTATCTATAATAATTTGACAATTAAATTGAATAGACGATATAAAATTTATGTATGCCAATGTTACATTTTTTTTGTCTAAAATATATTGTATTACGTTAAAAAGCATCCTTACAGAGAATTACCCCTAAACCTTGTGCTGGCAAAGCAACCCAGGCTAGAGGACATAACCAGAATAATACATTTTTTGCTACCCAATCTGCAGCTTTATTTGCTGCTCTTGAAATTTTGCAGAAAGTAACAGACTGCAACTCTGTTAACTTGTTCTTGATATCTATAACGGTAGTGCTGATCTCCCATGGGACCACCTCATCCTTGACTACAGCTTTCTAAACTAATAATGAATCAGTCTCAATGGATACATTACTGTATCTTCTAGCAACGGCTAGATTGACTGCTTCCTTGACGGTAAGAGCTTCCGCCGCCAATGCTGAATTCGCCATGCATTTCTTGGCTACTCCATCTACGAGTTTCCCCTCACTGTTACGTACAAACTCCAATTCCAGCTCTCCTATTTGTGTTTTTGAAAGAGGCATCCACGTTCATTTTGAGAGTGCCTGTATGAGGCTTCATCCAAGGATCTGCCAACAAACCTGACTCTTAGTTTTTGAGATTATCCCCTATGCCATTAGTGGGCTGATTAATTCCTATAAATTCATCATATGCAGCCTCTGCCCCTCTTATTGTTGAAACCGGATCCATTTCTTCATTATCAAAGACTTTCCGGTTACGAGCTTTCCATATGTGCCAAAGTATTATAGCAGCTTTGCTCCTGATTGCTAATCTTTGTCTACTATCCAGTGATCTGCCCAAGTTCATCCACCACTATTGCATGTCTTGAAAATTTGCTGTTGAATTTGTCAATCCTAATTGAGAGCCATACTATGTTGCTCGTGCATGGGAACAAAAGAGAGCCATGTGACCTGTAGATTCTACCTCAGAATTACAAATCGGACAGACCTCATCCACATTCATCTTCCTCCTACTCAAATTTTCTCTAACAGGAATAGCACCAGTGAGCAACCTCCATAAAAAGTTTTTTTATTTTCGGTTGAGCCTGAATACTCCATACATCTTGCCATTTAATCACTTCTATTGCATTTTGACCCCTCAAACTAATGGAGAGTTCAGGGTTCTGCAGTTGCATCATTTTCACTTTATATCCAGATTTCACAGAATAAATTCCATTTTTGTTGAAATGCCAGACTAAATAATCCTTCACTCTACTTGAAACCGGTATGCTCTGAATTATCATAGCTTCCTCTTCATTAAAAATAGCCTTTAGAAGTGATGTATTCCATTCCTCTTTTCTTGGCAATAACAAATCTTTGACCCAATATACTTGATTAGTTGTTGGTTGGAGAGATTGAACCTCAAACTTTGCATCTCTAGGGATCCATTTGTCGGTCCATATGGCTATGTTGTTTCCGTCACCTACATTCCACCTTAGACTGCTTTCTAACAACTCCTTTCCTTGTAATAAACTACTCCATCCCCAAGAAGCTGAGCTCCCTTTAGTGGCATTGAGGAAGTCTATTCTAGGAAAATACTTGCCTTTTAGCAATCTAGCCCACAAGGTAGAAGGATTATTTAGTAATCTTCAAGCTTGTTTGGCTAATAATGCATTGTTGAAAGCCTCTAAATTCCTGAAACCCATTCCACCCTCCGACTTGGGGAGAGTTAATTTCTCCCAAGATAACCAATGCATTTTGGATTTATTTTCATCCCCTCCCCAAAAGAACCTTGCCATTACACTGTGAGCTTGTCGGCAAAAGTTTGCTGGAAATTTGAATAAGAGCATAACATAGGTAGGAATGGCCGATAACACTGACTTTATTAGGACTTCTCTGCCAGCTTGTGACAGAAGATTACCTTTCCAAGAGATCAGTTTGTTTTGAATCCTCTCCATGACAAACTAGAGGGTTTTGTTCTTTGATCGACCCCACCAAGTTGGAATGCCCAAATACATCTCATTATCCTTTGCCATCTCCATACCACTAATTGAACAAATGTCTTGCCTAACTTCATCTGGTGTATTGCTGCTGAAGTATATTTTTGATTTGTTGTAATTAATCATCTGCCCAGACTCATTGTTGTATGTGTTAACAATGTCCAATAGATTGCAGGTATCCTCAATGGTTGCTTCACCAAACAAAACAGTATCATCCGCATAGAAAATATGATTAATGTAAGGACAAAACCTGTTCATGCGGAATCCTTTGATCACTCCATCTTCAAAGCCTTTGTTTAATCTCCTAGAGAGGCCTTCAGATGCCAAGATAAATAAATATGGGGAGAGAGGATCTCCTTGCCTAAGTCCTTTTGATGGACAAAACATGTCTGTAGGTTCCCCATTCACCAAAATTGCAAACTTTACAGTGGTTACACAACTCATCAAAAGTTGGATCCATTTCTCAGCAAAGCCGAAATATCTCAGCACCTTCTCAAGATAATTCCATTCTAACTTATCATATGCTTTGCTTACATCTAATTTCAACATTACATTCCTGTACGGACTTTTCCCCCTGTTTCGCATCGAATGAAGTGCTTCATGTGTGATTAATATATTGTCATGGATACTCCTCTTTGGCACAAAAGCAGCTTGTGTCTCTGATATCAACTCTGGCAACCATTTCTTCAGTCTATTAGTAATCACCTTAGAGAAAACTTTATAGACATAATTGCAACAACTTATCGGTCTGAATTGGTTTAGATTCTCTGGTACTTTCACCTTCGGAATGAGTGAAATATAAGTGACATTTAATTCTGCCAACATATGCCCAGAATTGAAGAAACCCCTAATAGCCTCAACCAAATCATCTTTCAAAACCTCCCAGTATCTTTGGAAGAATACACCTTGGAACCTGTTAGGTCCAGGTGCTTTGTTTGCACCCATGGAGAACACAGCCTCTTTTACTTCTTCTTCTGTTACCCCTCTCAGTAAGTCTTCGTTCATCTCTTCATTCACTAAGCACGACATCAACCTCCTGAGGTCAGTGGAAGGATTGGTTCCACTTGATTTATACACTTGTTCAAAGTGATTATAGATCTCCTCCTTGATTGCTTGTGGGTCACTGATCCAATCTCCTGCAGCATTTTGAATATTTGTGATACTGTTTCTTGATCTTCTTTGCACCGTGGTAGTGTGAAAAAAATTTGTGTTGCAATCCCCTGCAGTAATCCATTTCACCTTTGCCTTCTGTGCCCAATACAATTCCTCATTCTTCCATTCCTTCTCTAGCTCTCTAAAGAGCTCTACCTCTTGGTCCCTCACATGCTCTGTATACGCCATGGCTTGTATTCTCTTGAGTTCACTCAATAGCTCAGTAATGATCTTCTTGGAATTTCTTTGCTTTCCTTTTCTCCATTTAATTAGCTCCAGTCTAGCTAGCTTTAATTTTCTAGCCATTCTAAACTGTCTTGATCCAGCCACTTCCATATTCCAAGCATTATCTATAACTTCATCATTCCCTTCTTCTTCAATCCATCTTGAATCAAAAATAAATCTGCTTCTTCCTCTTTCCTTTGTTCCAAGTAGATTTAGAATGAGGGGCCTATGATCAGAGCCCACCATAACCTCATTACATAGACTAGCTTCAGGCCAATTCATTCTCCATTCAATATTCGCTACTGCTCTGTCCAACTTGGCCATAATATTTCCATCACCTGTTCTCTTATTTGACCAGGTAAATTTACTTCCTTTGCAATCAAGCTCCATCATATCATTTGCATTCATAAAATCAACAAAATCCCTGGTTTGTGAAGCCCTCACGCCAACTCCACCTTCCTTGTCTTCCATATCCAAAAGTGCATTAAAATCTCCAATCAACATCCAGTCACCTGCTGTAATCGAGCTTAAATCATTCAATTTTCTCCAGAAATTTGGTCTTTCCACTGCCTTTGGTGGACCATAAACCATAGTACAAACAAATGCTTCCCCTCCCTTAAACTCTAGCTTCATGTGAATGAAATTAGAGCATTTTTGGATGCACTGAACTTGCATTGAGTTGCTCCACCATACTGCTAAACCCCCAGCCTTCCCAACAGGATCAACATATTCAGCAAAATCCAGTCCCAACTTTCTTCGCTTCCTCTCCAATTTGTTCCTCCTTTGTTTAGTTTCAATAAGAAATACAACATCTGGTTTGAAATTTATTTTCAAATCCGACAGGCGCCTATGGGTAAAGGAAGTTCCCAAACCCCTATAATTCCATACAAGCATGGACATGCTTGAAACTCAAAAGCTCACCATGGAGCAACTAGGAACAACCAAATTTGGCTACTGAAAATAAACATCCATCAACTGGTGGAGAAGGGGACTTACTTCATAGCAAGGCAATAAGAGCCAGCCCTTGAAGCTTGTTGCTTAGATCCACAAACTCATGCTTGAAGACTGCTAGAGCAAACCATGGCCAGTGAAACGTTGAAATTCCGGCAAAAAATGACCATTTACGGTCAGCAATCCAGTTTGAGGACCGTTGGCACACTTTCCAATAGAGAGCGTTTTTTGAAAATTTTATGTTAGTGAATAGTTTACAACGTTTTTTATTGTATGCCAATGTTACATAATATCTCTCTTGACTTGGATTTCATTGATTGAATTGTGCAAAGGGATCATCCGGTGGTAGAATACTAGAATTGGGGGATGATTGCATAGAGTTGGATTAAAAAAAGAAAAGGAAGAAAAAAACCATTTGCTTTTTGGAGTGCTGCAGTCCTGGGCCAACCCCTCTCGACCCTCTTGGTTGATATTTGGGCCTGGCTGGGCCAACATTTTTTCCTTCTGAGAAAGATAAAAATGACAAAAAACGGAAGTCGTTAAAAAGTTAAAACGTCCACTTTCCTGTATTTTCTAAATCACCGAACAATTGCCTTTGAGGCACCTTTCATAAAATAATAATAATAATAATAATAATAATAATAATAATAATAATAATAATAATAATAATAAATCACCGAACAAAAGAAAGCACGAGAAACGGGTCTTCTGCTGCTCCACTCTATTTCCCGGCATTATTATACCTCTGGATCTCCCCCAAAAGTTCCCCGATATCCAAAACCGGAAGAAATTCGATCCGATTCCGTTTTTCAATTTCTTAGCTCCGGCTAGGCATTCTCACAGAAGTTCCTTGTACACCGTTTGCGCGTTATTGCGGTGTATTAATGTCGTCGTCGAGAATTAGGGATAGAACAGAGGATTTCAAGGACGCGGTACGGCACACCGCCGTTTCTCTAGGTTACAATGAGGCAAGTCTCATCCTCTTCAACTCTTCAAATTCCACCTCTCTTCCTTCAATTTTTTGAAATGATCCTGGAAATCATTGTTTTGCCCCCCTTCTTTTTCAACAGTCCAAACTGGCGGCGATTATGGCATCTTTCATCATTCACAAGCCACGGAAATGGTCACCGTTTACCAGAGCCGCCCTTAAAACAGTATGCTTTTAACTGCTGTGTATTTCACGGGCATATTAGATATAAATTTTACTAAAAACTGTTGTTTATCTCGGGTTGATTAGCTGGAAAGCATTGGAGAACTAGAGCAGTTCATGATGAAGCACAGGAAGGACTACGTGGATCTGCACCGCACCACTGAACAAGAGAGGGATAGTATCGAGCATGAAGTGAGTAGTAGAATCAGTAGACTGTTGATCACCCTTTTCACTGTAGTTTTTTTTCTTTTGTACTTTTATCTGATGGAATGAAATTTGCTCTTTTTGGGGGTAGGTTACGGCTTTTATCAAGGCTTGCAAGGAGCAGATTGATTTATTGAAAAATAGCATAACCAATGAAGAAGCCAACGCCAAGGGCTGGCTTGGGATTAAAGGTGGCGATGCCTCCAATGCCGATACTGTTGCTCATAAACACGGCGTGGTATGTATGACTGTGTTCTTTGGATTACCTATTAGTTTCATTATTTGCTGCGTGTGATGATTGCCTAGGGTTGTTTCTAATTGTTTGGTCTTCTCGGGTAACTTCGTTTTTTTGGTAAAAAGGAAAATGTCTGTTATACCTTATAGGGTATAGTTTCTCATTTGCTATCTGTCAAACGCTTGGAACATTGGAGTTGTCTAACCGATAGCAGAGCAAGGCTGAGCAATTGCTTGAAGGAAGCATTTTTCATGAAGGAATTGCTCGATCAGTTGCTGTGATAGTTACACAGTTCGTTCTATGTGGGAGCTGCTAAGAGTATATGATAATTTGAACTGCAATTGATGCGGGCATTCTGTTGTGTTCTGATCTGAGTATTCTGATATTGGTGATCCAGTTGAACAGATAGTTACACTGTTCTTATTATGTGGGAGCTCCTAAGGATATATGATATGTGACTGCAATTGATGTCGGCCTTCTTCTGCTCTGGTATAAATATTCTAATATTGATGATCCTGTATATTGGACCTCTGAATCTGCACTGTAAATGTTATACCATGTGGAGTCAGAACTAAGTATAATTTTGGTTTTACGTCTTCTGGTTCATGCTTTGGAATGGTCAGCTTTTTTGTGATAAAATCAAATAAAGGCCTCCTTTGTTTGGCCAAGTTAAATTCTAAAGAGTTCTGCCTATTAAATTTTCAGGTTTTGATTTTGAGTGAGAAACTTCATGCCGTCACAACACAGTTTGATCAGCTAAGAGCCTTTCGCTTCCAAGATGCCATTAATAAAAGAATGCCTCGAAGGAAGCTTAAGAAGGTTGCAGATTCAACTTCCACAGATTCTGCCAAAACAAACTATTCAGAGCTCAGGGAGCCTGATGATATTCAGCCAGAGCCTCTTAGAGTTCAACAACAATTATTAGATGACGAAACTCGTGCGCTTCAGGTAATCATTGTTGTTTTCTTATTAGATGTATTCGTATTCGGAGGACTTTGTTAGTGAGCTGCTTCATGAACTTCCTTAGGTGGAGTTGACTAGTCTTCTGGACTCGGTTCAAGAAACTGAAACTAAGATGGTGGAAATGTCTGCATTGAATCATCTCATGTCCACGCATGTTCTGCAGCAAGCACAACAGATAGAGTTTTTATACGAACAGGTCAGCATATCCGGCTACTATTTTTTTTTTTTTTTACTTTTCTTTTCATCCCGTTGTCTCTAAAGTTTAAAGGTATTCATATCATAAATCTTATTACAGCTGCTTGTCTTTTAGCAGAAGACTGATAAAGTGCTTTTTAGTATTATTATTAAAGAGAAGTCTTGTTGATGTAAATCATATCGATGTAGAAGTGCTGACTGTGTCGNGTAGCAGGTGGACTGCAAGCGGGAAGTCTAATGTTAATCTAGTAATAATAGAGTTCAGTAGCAGATATAGGCTGCAAGCGGGGAAACTGTATAGTAAACACGGTAATACTCTATTAACTATATAGTAAGGGCTTGAGTCTAGGGATGGCAATGGGTCGGGGTCCCCGCGGGGGAAGGTTCCCCAGCCCCACCCCCGTTTTCGAAATGTTCCCCCCGTCCCCATCCCCATTTCCCGTTCGGGGGAAAAATTGCCCCCATCCCCGTTCCCCGCGGGGAATCGGATCCCCACGGAGACCCCATTCCCCAATTTGATAGATAAAAATTAGTAAATATATATATTTTTTAAAAAGTAATCAAAGCTAACTTATAAACAAATTTAATTGTTTTGGCTTACATGATTCAAAGTATAAGACAATAAAATTAAAAATTATTATTAGTTTAATTATTTTGGTTTACATGATTCAAAATATAAGACAAGAAAATTAAAGATTGTTACTAATTCATTGTCTTTACTCTTGATTACATACTAGAACACTAAAATAAAATTTAATTGTTGCATTCAACTAACCCAACAATTGCATCTCAAAAATTTTGGCTACTCCCTAATTCCAACTTATTGGTTAATCGGATAATGACTCAAGGGCATTTTTGTATATTTGCTTATTTGGGGTCCCCGTGGGTCGGGGGGAGCATTCTCCGCCCCCATTCCCAAATTCCCCACGGGGCCAAAACGTCCCCCGTCCCCACCCCCGCGGGGGAAAAATTGCCCACATCCCCGTTCCCCATTCGGGGATTCCCCGCGGATTCCCCGTTAACAGACACCCATTGCCATCCCTACTTGAGTCTTGTGAATAAATAAAATCATTATTTATTGCTAAGGCTATAACCTAAAGACCTTATATATAACTCACGGGGTGAAGTTTTGTACCAATCTCACGGGATGAATTTGACTAAATGGAGAAAACAATTGGGGCTTAAATTGTCACTGCGCAGGACTGAAGTGTGACATTTCATTCAACAAAAGCTTGCTGCATACTCTGACGCAATAATCTGAGCCACGCATCTAGCCCACCAACTCTTGCCAACCAATCAAGTCACGTGTGGCTTGGTGGGCCTTTAGGTTTTTTAAAAATTATTCTTCCACCAATGACTATACAAGTAAGGGAGAAGTCACATAGGTTGATCAAAGGGATCACCTCTCCCACCCGCAAAGTTGGGGGGCCCACCGACTCTATCTTGCCGCCAGAATCGACGGTTCGGTATTCACGAACCAATTGGAAACAAGTGGGCCGCGTTCCACAGGAAACCGGAGAACCCAAAAAAAATCTCGGGCAAAAAAAGTAAAGTCCAAAAAAAATCATATTAACAGACAAATAGCTAGCTTTCAGGTCTTAACTGGATCCTCCTCAAGGCATGAGTGGTAGTTCTCTACCACAGGTTCTTGACCCCGGAAAATTCTCGATCCTAACAACTGGGTACACATAAAATCCTTTAGGTTTACCTCTAAAATTTCCAAGCTGCTGTTGTTTGCTTCTGTGGGCGCCACTCAAATGAAAAAAATTATAATAGGTTTTTATGATTTAGAGGTGCTCTAATGATGGATAAGTTTAGGGTCGTGGTGTTGTTGTGACTCCAAAAGAGGGAGGGGGAGAGATTCGGTTTTAGATACTCTGATTGTCTGAACAGGGTATCTTCTTTCTTTTCTCTCCGGTGAAAGAAGATAAAAAAAGGGGAAGAAGGAAAGATGGTGAAGCTTTGTTTGATGGCATATCATGGGTACCCTCCTGGTCCTGCGGTTGTTTTTCACCAAGAACACAGCAGGCTAGGCAAGGTAAGCTTTTCAAGCTGTCTTCTTTTTCTTCTTCTCCTTGTTTTAGTTGTTTTTCCTGGCTGGGTTTGACTTGACTGGCTAAAATTTTAGAAGTTTTTATTGTCAAAGGCCTGAGCTTTGTTTGATGGCCTCTTCTAGTTGTCAATATCATTTTATTTGCTTTCCAAAGTGGAGTTTTTGTTTGTTAAGCTTCTTCTTTCCCTCCTCCATAAGAGATATAGCTAGTGTTCTCAGAAGAACTTGTCATCTGTGGAAACAAGTTGAACTTGTCCTTGCCTGAATCTGCAATGTTGTTGTTGCATGTGTAAATGGGTTTGCGTCTTTGTCTGATGCAGGATTGTTCCCCCCATTTGCCAAACCTGGGAGCAAGACAAGATGTGACACCATTGGCCTCGCTCAAACTTGCGCCACATCAGCATGAGGAGGAATGGAAAGCTGTGGATGGATTCCTCGAGTCTAATAAGTTTGTCAACTTTGCCCCAAGCGTTACAAGGCCTGTCCTCATTGACATTAAAGGTATTCAGCGCTCTCTGAGAATTCGGTGCATTCCTTTTTAAATATAATTGGATCTTGTTGCGGTTGTTGTTTCTTCTTTTACTAGGTCGGAGATTGTAATATTTCCTTTTGACTATGTTAAGCATATGGAGTAAATCGGCTGAGAACAATATTAAGAAACAACCGTTGGGGAATTTAGGAGCAAGGATCAGAAAAAAAGTTGATTATTGTGTTACAAATCGGATGGTCTAATGTATTGAGAGAGTCGCAACCTCTCCTGCATGAACTACTATTAGAACTTGTATGTTGTGTGCGGATGCTACCATATACAACTGTATACTTGGAATAGTTGAACCGATTTAAAGCTAAGCCTGGAAGGTTAGGAAGTAAGCCCGGTTGTCAATGAGAATTGCCTGTTTCTGCCAATGGAGTCAAGGGCCAGTGATTATCATACATTCTAGATAGATATGAAGAAGGATGTAATTGGTGTCTGTCTCTTGTCAGTTTTGATATGGTGATGTGGCCCGATGTCTCATTTCTCTGCATCCATTGCATTATCTTGGGTCTCAATCAACTCTAGATGACTGTGCTTAAGCATTCTAACTGCCGTCCTTGTTTTCCTTGCAGAAACTCGCCCAGACTCAGTTCTCTTCAGCTATGGAATAGTCGAACAATGCACTAGACAAGAAAAAATCATGCAGTTTCTTATGTCTGGGTCGGATGAACTAGAAAGACGTGAATTGGATTTATCCACGCTTTCTGATTTGATGGGCCTTCAAGCATTGCAATTTGATGCTGAACATCATCAACATTCACCTCTTGTTTGTCCAAGTGGCCAATATGATGGGCCAAAGAGTCTAGTGGATTTTGTTGGAGATATGGCCCGTAATTCGGAAATTACAATTCATCCCGATGGTCGTGTATTGCTCACTGGAAATGGGAGAGAGATAAAAGACATCCTCTCTGTTGTTGCTGAGTTTTACTTATCAAAAACCTCAACTGCCTCAAGAAAGTCGTCAATCCTTGTCCCCCACTTTAGCAGGTACGAACATTTACACTTCTTTACTTCATTGAAACCCAGCAGTCTGTAAGTCATATTTTGTCATGGTACTCAAGTATCTTATGATTCAAATCAGATCATTCCCATTAACTGGTTCATTACTTTATGTCCTGGACTTCTTGATTTGATGTATATAAAATCTAGCATCCTCTCTTATAATGGAGCTGCTCTAACTCAAATTCGTTTCTTCTACCAAGCCTTACGCAGCTATTTCCTCTAAAAAGAACCTTATAGTTTTGTAGTGTGCTATTTGTTTCCTTTGAATTTGGGCTTCAGAAACTTTGGGGGACTGACGATGAATAATTTATAAAAGTATCAATCTCCATTGCTTCAATTACCTAAAGATGAAAACTTTTCTATGACCTTGAGGGGGATATCTTCTTCTCAAAACGGTTTCATGTTCCCTGTTTACACCTAATTGGAGCGTGTCCCGTTTCCGACCATCTAGGTTACTTGTTGTATCTATTGGTCAGAGGGAATTGAGTTTTATGTATTCTCACGATATTCTTTTTGGGGACAATGTTGCATTTAACATTTGCTGAGTGAACACTCTTCTACTTGTGTTTCCAATGAAGATTCATTTGAAATTCCTTTTTCCCTTACTTTATTTCTCTTTATATTAAATTCTTGATTCTTTCAACGAGATAACTTAAAAACCTTGTATTACGATATTTTGATTGGACAGGCTCGATACAGTAGAAGCACAGGCTAATACTCTTGGTTCTTTGAAGGTTGAAGATGTAATAACTGCACCACAGAAGAGGTAATGGCATATTGGACTCTTTATATGTTGCAGAAATTCCTTTTTTTTTTTTTTTTCCGAAAAGACTTGTTCTCTTAAAATAAACACGCAACACTATTTGATTAGGCATACTCTAGGTCTAGTTTCTTTTCTAAGGTGCTTATTTCCTATTGATTTGTTTACTAATTTTATATCAACTAATATGTTATTGAATCTCACAAGCAGTACTGAGAAGATGAAGTTCAAGCCGCTGCCAAAAAGGAAGCATGGTAAGAAAGTCATAGAGCAGGATCTCTATAGGAGGAACTACTTCCATGCATGCGAGAGCCTTCTTTCCTTGATTCTAGCCAATCAGCAGAGAACAGCAATAAAATCCAGCCCTGAACTGCCCGAGCTATTGACCCAGTTCTCCGCCATCATTGCTGGGACTGGACTTGCTGTTCTTTTCTCTGTATTCTGTAAAGTGGCATGCGGGAGGGTACCCTTTTGTGCTTCTAAAGTCTTCAGCACTGGCTTTGGGTTAGGGCTGGTCTGGCTTTCTCATGGAGTGAATAAACTGGGGGATACCGTTGCTTATATTGGCAGGAACGTAGGCAAGGGTGGCCTCAAAGATCAAGAAATTATGAGGAGCGTGGATAGAAGTTTGAAGGATGTTTACTCTAGAGCTGCAACAGTGATGGCAATTGCAGTTCTTAGGCTTGCTTGAATATCTCTTGGCGCCAATGTGGATGCTATCGTAGATCAGAAATGTAAATATGTACTTGTTTCCTAGCTTATATGTGGTGATAATCGGAGATAAGCTGCCGGCGGTTGGAAATTGGCAACAATGTCAGAATTCAAGTGGCATTTGGATCTGGGTTACTTTGGTAAAACCTTACAGGGGTGGGCTCTACAATGAATCCAGCTTTTTTCAAACCCCTAAAATATTATTTTCTTTTGTAGTATTTGCTAAGGAATTGTAAGAGTTGAGCGTTGAGCTTTAAACAATCACTTCAGCTGCAGAACAATTTTGTATGACCACCGTCTCCAATGGCTGAAACTAAACATGATTACTTTTTCTTTAGTGTCTAGAATACTAATATTGTCTTTAATAATATTACAACGGCCTGAAAGAAGCCATAGAGTAAAACTTCAAACGAGCAGGTATGGTTTTGAACTGATCATGGAGCATTTCAGATCTCTTCAACCTCTCCGAGTAATAGCTCCGAGGTATAAACTCTCACAATTTCTTGAGCAAGTTAGAACAACCCATTGCCACAATTTAAAACAAATACATTAAAATATATCTTCCATGTAAGGATAATTATGGGGAAAAACTTCCTGGTGGAATTCTGTAAGACATGGATATTATTTTAATGACAACAGAAAGATTTTTTTTTTTTGTCGCAGGACAACAGAAAGATTTAGCCATGTTCACCAACTTGTTCTCATTGGAGGACGATTTAAAGACTACTAATCTCTTGAAATCAACACAATCTCAGTCGCTGCTAACTACAATTCTCCAGTAAGGCCTTGGAAGAAAACAAATATTCCATCGAAAGCTGACTATGCAAGAAATTTTACCATAGGGGAAAATTCTTTTCCAAATAACAATCAAGCGCCACATCCCTCACCCCTTCTTAGGCATGAAGCGGCAAAATCGTGCACCAAGGATATATAGTTGCACGATCAGCCAATAAGTTGTGCAACCACACCAGCTCCAACTGTCCTCCCTCCTTCTCTCAAGGCAAATCTTTGTCCTGTTAAGCCACAAAAAAATAAATTATTAATACACAGAGCAGGAATCATAGGATTTGATTCTCAAAAAAAAAAAAAAAAAGAACAGGAATCATAGCCCCACTCTAGTTAAAACTGTGATGATAACAGCTAAATACATAACATACCGAAGATTCGTTTGTTTACGGAATACTCCAGCCTGTACACTGTTAATAATAAATAATTTGACCATAACGTACCTACTTCAAGTGGAACTGGCAGCATCAGCTCGAACGTTGCACTCACATTGTCTCCAGGCATAACCATCTTAGTATCATCAGCCAACTGTATTGAACCGGTGACATCTGCAGTTCTCATATAAACCTGAGGCTTGTAATTTGAGACAAAGGCAGTGTGCCGCCCACCTTCATCTTTTGTTAGGACGTATATTTCACCCTTGAACTTCTTGTATGTCTTCACACTTCCAGGCTTCGCAATAACCTAGAGGAATAAGGTAGCAGAACTATATTTTAAAAATGGCTTAAACAGCTATAAACGCATCATAAGTTGTCATTCTTCCACATCATTGACATAAGCATTTAACTTTGGTCAAATTATGCAAAAGGCAAGAGCTGTAAATCTTGTTTCTCAATCATCTAAGCAATGAAATAAAAAAAAAAAATTACAGTAAAAGTTTTTAAGGATTCAAATTTTCTGCCAATGAAATGAAAGATATAGGCAGTTCTCAGTAATAATCAAATCTGCATTTTCATTATTAAATAAACCAAATCAGTAATTTCCCCATCTTTTTAGTGCTGTTCCTTGGTTTTGTTACCTACCATACCACGCTGCACATCTTCACGCTTCAGACCACGAAGGAGAAGACCCACATTGTCACCAGCCTAGCAAACCAAACAAAAACCATCAGAAAATAACACATCAATACTTCAGTGCGTGCAATACAAAAGCATCATCTACAGAGTACTTATACTGTCTGCTTACTTGTCCTTGATCCAAGATTTTTTTGAACATCTCAACACCAGTCACTGTGGTTTTAATAGGGGCACCCTGAAGAACATAGTCAATGTCAGGTTTCAAACATGTTTTGAGCACTGGGGATGATTCTCCACAAGAACTGAATCTATATATGTATTTTTAAAAAGTACCTGCATTAATCCCAAAATTTCCACTTCTTCACCAACCTTTATGGTACCCTGTTCAACACGTCCAGTTGCAACAGTTCCACGCCCCTAACCAACAAATTTAAAATGTAATTTAATGCGTGCATAAAGCAAGATAACACATATAACTTGGTCAAATCAAGAGAATTTCAGAAAAAAGGTATAGGAGATTAGACATCAGAAAAAGAAAGACCTAATCTATATAACGATGAAGACAGGTTTATAAATGAAACACGTAGCACTCAGGATCATTCTTTCAAAGCAATAAACAAGCAATATCAGATTTATGTTTTCACCTGAATTGAGAAAACATCTTCAATTGGCATCAGGAAAGGTTTGTCAAGCTGGCGCACAGGGTCGGGAATGTACTCATCCACAGCATCCATTAGTTTAAGAATGGCCTTCCTTCCTATTTCTTCATTTGTACCCTGTAAAGCAGAGAGTGCTGATCCTCGAATAATAGGGATTTCATCCCCTGGAAACTTGTAGAAGCTAAGAAGTTCTGCCAAAAATTAAATTCAGTGACAAGATTGCAGCTAAACAAATAATAGAGAGTAGAAAAAAAAATGGCACACAAGCACAATAATCAGAGAAGGAAGCCTTACCACGGAGTTCCATCTCCACAAGTTCTAACAACTCTTCATCGTCCACAGCATCAACTTTATTCAGGAAACACACCAGAGATGGCACGCCAACCTGCCCAATGCAATCAAAATATTAAGTTTCAGCAAGATTGAGCACTCAATATACAAAATTTTTCCATCCAACTGACGGTAAGATGCTAACCTGGCGAGCAAGTAAAATGTGCTCCTTTGTCTGTGGCATGGGCCCATCTGGAGCAGATACAACCAAAATTCCACCATCCATTTGGGCAGCACCAGTAATCATGTTCTGCGAGTTAAATTATGGAAAGAACACAGGGTGAGCCCAGGATATTTTTGAAAAACACAACTAGGAAGATACTTGGAATTGGAAATCATTTTATCCAGAGACTGGTGGTTAATGATCTAGACATGGGATATTTGACACTTGTACGAATTAAAATTCAGTTCACCCAGTTTACAGTTTTCAACCAATTTCAAAGAAAGATCAAGTCAATGCAAAAAAAAAAGCAGGACTTCAATGCAAAATTTGAACTGCATGAAGCCATCAATAGTATAAAACCTGAAGTAAACTCAGGCTACGAGACACATGCATGTTGGCACAAGTAAAGCTAAACACATGTTTTAGAAATAAAAGTCCCTGAAAAGCGAATAAACTTATGCTCGTCCAAAAAATCTGATACTATCTTCATAAGCTACCACCATGTCTACCATTTTTTTCTGAATACTATTTCTAAAGGTGAAGTCAGGCCTCAACATGATGTGGAGCGCAAATACTAATACAAACCTGATTTCAAGAATTTGAGCACCTACCTTGACATAATCTGCATGCCCAGGACAGTCAACATGGGCATAATGGCGCTTAGCAGTTTCGTACTCCACATGGGCCTGCAATATAGCAATTAAAATGACCATATGTTCTCTTTCGAGATAAGCAAGATGGAGCCTAACATATCTTCTGGATCAAATGAGGAGAACAATTTTGTATTAAAAAGCAACAATGTGCCAACCGTTGCAATTGTTATTCCTCTTTTTCTCTCTTCAGGGGCCTTGTCAATTTCATCAAAGGCAACGGCCTTGGCTTTTCCTTCATCTGCTAGCACCTGTACAGAAATATTGAAGGCGTTACATAAAAGACAGCTCCAGTCCATTCAAATCCCAGTTCTATGAGTGGCACCAGACTTCAGTCTCACAGTCCCACCACCATAACATTACCACAAAAGTTCAGTAAATTGCGACAAGCCACAGTTATAAGCGATCAAATGCATCAACAAAGGGCACCTTTGTGATTGCTGCAGTCAGTGTAGTCTTTCCGTGGTCAACATGTCCTATTGTTCCCACGTTCACGTGAGGCTTACTGCAAGGACAGAGAGGTTATTCTTCTGGGAATCTCACTTAAGTAATCACATGGATTCAAGGAAAAATGAAAGAAACAAGAAGAAGAAATACCATGTTACAATTCCATAATTCCATTACCTTATTACTGTTTAGCACGTTTTTTTTCCTTGAAGAAGAAAATGATAAAGCAGAAATGAAATCCATTTTTAAGCAATATTAGGGCCTCTACCCATGGACCCGGTCGCTAAACCCACATAAACCATTAAGGTAAAATAATCAAGGACTCATTTGAAGAACTCCAAATGGTTTCTTCACAGCAAATTGGGCTTCGGTCTCCGTAAAAGATCAAAGCCTCCAGAACAAACAAACAAAAAATAACAAAAGTACCAGTTATTGATCCAGATAATCATTTTCATATTGCTCAAGTCTACGGCCTCCACTAATTCCAGTTCTCAAAACACTTAAAACAAAGAGAATAATTTTTTAAAAAAGCAGTGTCTTTAAAACCAGATATCCAAAGAGCGCAGCTTTAACAGAAAATACAAACTAACCCCAGCTAATCTGGAGGAAAATGAGAGAAAAAAAAAGACTCACGTTCGGGTGAAGGTGGCCATGGATCTCCACCAAGGAGAGGAAGGAACGAAAGCTGTCTCATTTGCTGAAGGGAGAGAATCGGCGATTGAATAATTGGAGGAAACGGATCCTCGACAGCAGGAGGAGTAGATTTGGGATGAGAGGGGGAAGAGACGCTTTGAATTAGGGTTTCGAAGTGCCACGGAAGCCATTGACGGAAATGAGGAAGGCGACGGTGAGGCGGAGAGGCAAGTGAGATTGAGGGTTTTAGAAAAAAAAAGTGTTGGGTTCTTCACTCGAGGGTTTTAGAGGCTTACTTTGGGGTTTTTCTGTCTATGACCACACCCCTCTTGTGATCTCCTCATTAAGCCGGTTCTTGGGATTTTCAGGGCCTTCATGGGCCGAGAGGAGAAGTGACTGGTGGTGTGGGTTTTGTGGTCTTAAAACATGGGCCGTTTTAGTGAAGCGAAGGTCCAGTAAAGTTGTTCTTCTAGAAACATGCTTGCAATCCAATTCCAATGGACGACAACACAAGCTCACTTCCATGGTTAAAAAAAAATTAAAGAAGAAATTGAAAAGAACAAGGGCTTGGAAGGATGTGAGTTTTTTTTTTCTTTTTTTTTTTTATTTGTTTTGATGCAAAACTTGGGGATTTTAACAAGGACTAGGGAAGTAGGAAGGACATGAGTTCTTTCTCTCATTTTTTATTTGTTTTGATGCAAAAGGTGGGGATTTAAAATTGCAATTTTTTAACCAAAAGATAAAATGCACGTTAGAGGCACGAGGCCTTAAGATTGTGTTGACTTGTTGAGGGATTATCAGACTTGGTGCGTAATAACTAATAGTTGGTGTTCTTCAAGTCAGAGTCTTGAGCTTCACAACTCTGTATAGCAAAATTTACTTAAAAGGTACGCATTTAGAAAACTTTATTTCATTAAGTAGTCCCAGCTGGCAAAAAATTAGTCTCTAAACTCTATTCTATCACCAGATATCTTCTAATTCTATGGTTAAAAATTAGAACATGGCACTGAACTGCTGCAAGTATTGATCCGTGCTTGAAGGGATCTGATTTACAGGTAATACATTTCACACCCACGTTTTATTTGTTTGTGCACACACAAAGATGCAGGCGTCCTAGCCTTGTGCTTGTGCGGGCAGTGATCGCCAACTCAAGAAGTACTAACAGCTTTTCCTCTGTATATTCTTCATTCCCTATTACTTCGCTGCCATAACAAATACATTTCTGCAAACTGACCTATATCTTTTCTTCTTTCTCAGAATCCACCTTACCATTTTACAACTATATATTCAACTGACTGTCTCAAGCTGCCACTCTACAGTACACGTTGCATTATTAGATTGGGAGAGGGGGCGCATGCGAGGAGTACTGAAGTGGAGGTCATTTTCTTTGTCTTTTATCTTTGTTCTCCAGCGACAGGGCATATTTATATTCATTGCACTCTCCTCCTCTTTTTTTTTTTTTTTGCAGGGACCAGGCAAAGCTTTCTTGATAACTTGACATGGGTTTTAGAGTTTGTATTACCCTCCACAGGCTAATAATTAGTGTCTTCTTTCTGCCAATTGCTTCTGCATTCAATCCTAGCTATCCTGCAGTTTTCAACTTCGGTGACTCTAATTCAGACACAGGGGGCTATGTTGCTAGTGCCGTTGCTTTTCAACTTGGGCCACTTTTCGGTGAAACCTACTTCCACAAGGCATCTGGACGGTTCTGTGATGGCCGGGTGATCATCGATTTTCTAAGTAACTTATCTCAACTTCCTCTAGTTACATGTCTTATGATCATAGAATGTTAGGAAATCCAATTAATCCAACATAATTTAGCTCATCATTTAATTTAATTTTATTTTTTTTATCGAAAATGATAATTCATTCAAACATGAAACAACAATACTTGACCTGCAACGAGGTCAACCCAGTACAAAGCTCACACAGAGCATTGGAGCAGTTACAGACCAAAAGCTGCTAAATTTAGTTTATCTGGCCTTTGCATATTGGATATAAACTATAGCTACGGCTGTGACCAAATTTTATTTTTGTTTTGTCTTTCATACATCCAGCATTAATTAATTTGCATATATGATTTGCAGTGGATGCAATGGGCCTACCGTTTCTGAATCCATATCTGGATTCGGTTGGTGCTCCTAACTTCCGGAAGGGGTGTAACTTCGCAACAGGAGGTGCTAGTGTACTTCCACCAAACGTCACAAAGTATCCATCATTTTCATTTAGGGTTCAGGTATCTCAATTTGTCAGATTCAAGGCTCGGGCTATCAATTTATTGGCAGAAGGTATACTATATACACACATTGCCGCCAACATCATCCATGATTTCATGGTAAATCGAATTTATGATTTTTACCAATTTACGTTATAATTAATTAAGGGCATTGTCAAATTATTCCAGGCAAGAAAGTTGGAAAGTATCTCCCTCCAAAACATTATTTCACCCGGGGTCTTTACATGTTGGATGTGGGTCAGAATGATCTGGACAGTGCATTTGATTCAAAGTCAGAGGATCAAGTAATAGCTTTTATACCAACAATTTTGTCAGAACTTGAGAATGGAATTCAGGTTGTTTTACTAAGTCTTTAACTACTTGACACAGTGCTTAGTCGATGATTCCCGACGGGAGGAGAGTGTGGTTTACAGTTGATACATTAACATTAACTGTTCTTACTCTGTCTTTTTTCTCTGTTACCCTAGAGATTATATAATGAAGGCGCAAGGAATTTCTGGATACATAATACAGGACCACTGGGCTGCATTCCCAGGATCATCGCAACCTTTGGTAAAAATGCATCAAATCTAGACCAGCTAGGATGCATCAGCTCACATAATCTTGCTTCTCGGATTTTCAACACCCAACTGCACGATCTTTGCACAAAAATTAAAGCACGGTTTCCTGACGCCATTGTCACTTACGTGGATATTTTCTCAATAAAGTGGAACCTCATTTCAAAATTTTCTCAATACGGTACACCACTTCACAATCTTGCAAACTCCAATAAAATTGTCTTAATTAATTTAATTGTCTGGAAACATATATTGATCTATCTAGTACTTCTGGGAGTTGGGTTTCAGGTTTCAAAGAGCCACTGGCAGCTTGTTGCGGATATGGAGGTCCGCCACTGAATTTTGACACCAGGATTGCTTGTGGTGCGACCGTGAATCTCAACGGGACAAATGTCACTGCAAATGCTTGCAGCAATACATCTGAATATGTGAATTGGGACGGAAACCATTACACCGAAGCAGCCAATTGGCATGTTGCAGAGGAAATATTAGCTGGAAATTATACTGATCCACCACTGTCAACAACAGGCCATATATACAAGTGATCACGGACTAATCCTCGAGGGGTACTAGTTAGATATCAAAAAAAGTTCTGTTATAACTTCTGCTTTCTCATAGTTACTGAATTTTTTCACAAAATCCAATTTTCAAAATGCATGAACAAATAATTTAAATTTATATCTGTGTTCATGTTATGTACTGCAACAAGTTATATAAAAAAGCAGTAAAAAAGAAAAAAAAAATGTTTGAGTTGTTGGACTAGGAGTAGGAACAAACCTAAAATATCATCAAGGTGGTTGTCAAGTACTTCCCTCTTTAGAAAGCCTAATCCATTTACCTACAATGTACGTTAGCTTCGTGGAAATTGTTTGGCTTATTCCGAGCAAACAAATAAAATGGAGGAGAAATAGGGTCGTACTCTCAGAAATTTGATTTGATTTTCAGCCTTCTTTTTAAAATTCTAATAAATTTTTTTGACTCGTAATATATAATTTATACAAGAATATATCACCATTAGCACTGGCAGAATAATTTCTTGACCTGAAGCTAAGGCCAGAGTTCAACCTTCACCACGTGAAGGCCACAAGCTAAGAAACTAAGGACATGGGTGTTTGAATGCACGGGAATTTGGAGGTAATATTTCAATCTTTTGACAGCTTTAGCCTAAGTGGTAGTATGGACGAAGGGTCTCCAAATCGAGCATCAGCTTCCTCTTGTAGGTAAAAAAATATTTGATTAAATACTTTGTAACACAGTGAAGTTAAAGAATCGCAATGAGAAACTTCTAGTTGATACTTGTTACTTGTTAGAGTCCTGCCTTCGGTGCCTTGGTACTAACTGCTTCTATCCTCTATACATATTCTCTCCTTCCTGAACCCTGTTCCATTATCCACTGCCATAACAAAAATTTCATCAGCAAACTGACCACCACTATGTTCTGTTCTTGGAATCCACCTCACCTATTTCAGTATTCAACTGATTACCTTATGTTAACGTTGCACACACTAATCAAGGACATAAACAAATATTTTTTAAGGTGGGTGGAGGCTACAAGTAGCACGGGGTCAGATCCCCACTCACGAGTGTGCTTATCTTTTAGCACAACTTCGTCTTTTATTTATCTTCATTTGCAGTCCAACGAGATCACTATCATCGATCAGTGCATATTTTCACTGAGGGAACTTGCTTGATCACGCGGCAATGGCCCTTAGGGCTTTCATTGCCTTCCAAACGCTGCTCTTCTTTCTGCAGATTGCTTCTGGGTTCCATCTTAACTATCCTGCAGTTTTCAACTTTGGTGACTCTAATTCAGACACGGGAGGCTTTGTTGCTAGTGCTGTTGCTTTTCAGCTTCTGCCACTTTTCGGTGAAACTTACTTCCACGAGACATCTGGTCGCTTCTGTGATGGCCGGGTCATCATTGATTTTCTAAGTAACTCATCTCAACTTCTTATTTACAAAAAAAAAAACTTCTTATTTACAAGTCTTTATAATACAAAGTTAGGAACTCGATTCAACATATAGCTTATTTAATCTGCAGCACTGGCTAGTTAATATACCCCCTGTGACCTTTTTGTTTCTTCTCTTTACTATTGTATATTTATCCGGCATTCATTAATTTGC